>VYZV01004622.1:21377-48394 GCA_013401275.1 Pandion haliaetus | reverse complement strand
GGCGGGGGGGCCCGGGGCTGCGGCCGAGCCCCTCCGTGGGGGCCGGGCCCGGGGACGGGCAGGGCAGGATCCCTCGGGCAGCGGTCGTGAGGCGGGTGGCGGCCCTGAGGGGCCCGTTGCTGGGGCAGGGGGAGCGGCCAGCCCATCCTGCTCGCCCCTCTCGTCCCCCGGAGGGGCTGGCGGCTGCCCTCCTGCTCTCCGCCCTGGCGTAACCGCCGCCGGGTCTCCTCCCTCCATACCCCCGGGCTTGTGCGGTTCGGAGCCGTTCGCGCTTGCCCCCCAGGCTCGGCCGCTTCACGCCGGGGTCCTGCCCGGTCCCCGTGCGCCAGGGCAGAGAGCAACGACCGGCACCGACGAGCGCCGTGAGGCCAGCCCGGCGAAACGCTCTGCCTGGAGGGTCACGGTGTCGGTGTGAGAGCGGGGACGGCGGGGGCAAACGGCGGGGCTTTGGGCGAAGCGAGAAACGCCACGTTAGCTGTGACCTCGGCTTTCCTCGGCCCGCTCCCTGCCAAGGGCTGGCAGGGCAGAACCGGCTCGACAGCAGCCAGAAGCCGAGAGAAATTCCCGGCGGGGGAGAGCGGGGTCAAGGAATCTCTCCGAAGCTCTCCCTTGGGAAGCGGCAGCAGGGTTCGGGAGGCAAGGGGAGAAGTTCGGGGGCAAGGGGTTGGTGCAGGATCTCAGCTGGGCTTCAGGCAAAAGTCAGTCAGTCAGTGGCGGGCAAAACATTTGGGCAAAAATAAGGAGGCGGCACAGCTGTCTGCAGGGAGGGAGGCTGGAATAAATTTCTGCCTGAACGGCGTGGTTTGTGATTCCCGTGTCTAACACGAGCTTCCAGATTGGTCTCGGTTAATGAGCTCAGGGGCTGTTCTAGCACCGTCTAGTTTACTAGTGCTGGGATTGCGTTGCCAGTGTCCAAGCTGCTGAATGTGCAAGCTTGCAATTTCACACTGCTTTAGCATAAACAGTCAAAGCATCGCATAAATGTCAAGCATGATTGAAGAAAGCGGGTTGTTCTTGTGCTATCTCTAACAGTAAGTTGGATGTGCTTGAAATAGAACCGTCTATATGGACTGCTGTGAGCTGGCTGAACTATTTTAAGTGTTACTAAACCTTGTGGTTGGCATCTTTTGGGAGACAGGACCGAGGCAGCCTCACGGTAGGATTTGCTCTCTGGAGCAACTTTGCAGGGGCAGTAGGCTGCTCTGCTTGGGGTGGTGCTGTAATTCTGGGGGTGACCAAGCAAGTCCTTGAAAATCCAGGCTGCTTTCTGCTGGGTTTCTCCCCCTTGCTGGGGGAATTGACTGCAGCAAGGCAAATCTTACCGCTCTCTACAACTACCTGAAAGGAGGTTGTAGTGAGGAGGGTGCTGGTCTCTTCTGTCAGGTGGCTGGTGATAGAATGAGAGGAAATGGCCTCAAGTTGCAGCAGGGGAGGTTTAGATTGGATATAAGGAAAAATTTCTTTACTGAAAGGGTTGTCAGACATTAGAACAGGCTGCCTAGGGAAGTGGTGGAGTCATCATCCCTGGAGGTATTCAAAAAGCATGTAGACAAGGCACTTCATGACATGGTTTAGTGGGCATGGTTGGTGGTTGGACTCGATCTTAGTCTTTTCCAACCTAAATGATTCTATGATTCTACGATCTGAGCAGCTTTCGGAAATGGCTCTGGGTTTCTTTCTGTGTGCGTAGCGGAATGAGGCAGTCCAGTGAACATTCTTTGCACAAACAAGTGTATCCAAGGATATATATTTTTGTTCTAAGATTATCATCTGGCTGTTGTACTTGGAGATGGTCAGTGGCTTTCCATCTCAAATGAAATGTTTTCATAGTTAACTGTAGGGATTGAAAATAGAAAGTTGAAAGCCAATAGAACAAACAGCTGAAAAATCTGACTAAAAACCATGATTACTTTTTTTTTTTTTTTTCCATCTATGCCACTTTGCTCAAGTGACCACAACAGTTTTGGAAGGTATGCTAGTGAGAAATTATGGAGTGATTTTTCTGTTGATCTCAGATGGCTGTATACTGTGCTGGTAGACCCTAGTTAGGTGTAAGCTGGGACAGTTAGGATGTAGGTTGTTTCAGGCATTATGTGCATCTTCAGACAACAGCAGAGCCAGAGATTTGGGAGTGTTGTCTGTAGCTACTGTATTCAAAGAATGCAGAGCTGACTTAAAATCTGGTTGTTCTCTTGCTTAGCAGTGAAATGCCCCAGGTGAATTGCTGCGCTCCCTTTGCTGGATGTCAGAGCTGATGAAGAACAAGGAGGTGTCGAAGGATGTCCGTATCTATTTCTCTGCTAATAGACTTGTGAGCTTCCACTTGTGGGCAGGTGTCATGCCTGACTGCAGTGACAGAGCCGGTCTGTGGTCACCCCGTGGCTGTTGTTACACCACTTGCTTTGCACTGGAAGTGTGTACCTGGGCTTGCGATGCTGTGCACAGTCAGTGGAGGGCTTCAGGCATTTCTGTGGGACTACAGCAGGTTATTTTGAGTAGTTTTTAATTTTAGCCTCCCCGTGATTAGTGGCACAGGAACAACTCATTGCTGCGCTCACTTAATTTCTAGCATCATTGGCATTGGGTACTTCAACAGTAGGTGAAGTGTAACCTGATTTTTAGAAACGTTCTTATTCCTGGCAATTAATGACAGGACCTACCAGGGTTTCAACCCAAGTTTCTCTCCTTTCTCTGTGCTTGACTGTAACTCTGGATAGATTATGCCAGACCAGGGAAATGGGGAGTTGTGAAGATTGCATGATTGCTGCCTGTGTGAGTGCAAAATGAAATGAAAAGATCTATTAGTTTTTGGAGAGGTGAAGTGGGGAGTTCACGTGTGCGTCAGTGAAAGCAAGTGGTGGCTTGAACAGAAGCACATGTGCCCTTCTGCAAAGGACACCCCAAGTGCATGCGTGTGTGTGGTCAGGATGCTCAGTGTGTCGCTTCTCCCTCGAGCTGAGATTGGGGGAAAAGAGGCAGCCAGAGCTTCCTGATCTAAGGTGAGCGAGCGTATGCCAAGCTAATGGAGCATGTGGGAGTGCAGTTTCTTTGGTTTTGCTTCATCTAGAAAATCTCCCCTCACTGTATAAGAAACTTGTGCTTGTTCTGATGGAGCTTTTTGGTCTCCCTGTAAGTATACAGTCATAGTTCCTGGGGATGCTGGGGCATGATTCCAGCTGGGCATGCTGAATCAGTCAAAGGAGATTCCTCAGACCTTCCACCAGCTATTGCTGTGGGTGCAGATGAACTGCAAAGGCTGCTCTAAAAGTGGTGCAGCTCTGGGGAGGAGAGGATTGGTTCAGCGGGATCCAGAAAAGGGACACATGCTTAGCTGTCTGCAGGAGTCCATGTAGAAAGCAACCCTCCTCTTACCCTGCTGGCTTTTGGCAGTAGCAATAGCTTCTGTGATTTAAACGATTAGAGCTCAGTTTTTCTGTGGTGTGGATGCCCTTCCTCTGACCCATGATGAAAGTTAGTGTCACTAACTGTCCATTTGGTTTGCGGTGAAGAGTGAAAAAGCACCTGGTTTGCCTGAGCTGGGACATGTACCGCCTCCTGCAGCCAGCGCCCTCCAAGTTCTCTGGTACCATTTGCCTCCGTATTACCAATATTTCTGTATTTTACAGCCTACATCCCCGTTGCTGGTGTCCTAAATGAGAAATCACAGAATGTATTTTGCATAACTTAATATTGTACATCTGGGGGAAATTGTTAGGAAATTGTTTCATAACAATTCTGCTGTTCCCCTCTCCCCTTGGCTGTGCCCTGTGTAATCTTTAAAGAAATCCAAGGCACACTGCCTAATGTCAAGTGTATTAATGCCTCCTATTAAGAAGTCCTCGTAGGAATGAGGATGGAAAGTGATGTATTTATGTCCTCATTTATATCATGTAAATTATCATTGGAAATCAAGACCTGAAATGGAACTTAACAGCGTGCATAGTTGTAGGACAGAAAATAACTTTTTCTCAAAAAAAAAGTGTTTAACTTGTATTTCCAGATAGCACAGAGAGAGGAGTTGCAGGAGGAAAATTGACTTTGGGACAGAAAACTGCTCTAATGAAACGATTTCAAAAAAAGGCAGGAGAGGAGAGAGGCTGGAGCTGGATGCAGAAAGCATGGGGAGGAGTGGAGTATCCTCGGGAGATGGGGAGGGGACCTGTGCATGGCTGAAAAGAGGAGAAGAAGTGCTTGGCAAAGGTGGTAAGACGTCGCAACGGTTTCAGGGTAGGGTTGTGGCCAGTGGCAGAAGAGGAAGATGGAGTCTGGCTGGATGTTTTTATTACAGTGTAGAGAAGAGCACTTGGGTTTGGAAAAGCCCTGGCAGCTTGTTAAACCCTGTGTTTTCCTTGGCCTTTTAATATACAATCTTGTAAGGATTGCTTCATGCTTTTGATTGCCTTCTTTTCGTAAAGCAAATGAGTGTTTCTGTGTGCCCAGGGCCTGATGAGTGACAGCACGAGGCTGTGCTGGCTAAGCTTTGTGATTGCTCTGAAGGGGTATCCCTGTCCTGAGCCAAGGTGAAGTGCAGCCAACTTCAACCCCATCACCCCTGCCACCGCCCAGGGGTCTGCATACAGCCGCCTGCCTCCTGGGAAGGGCTGATTGCTGGGAAAACCTTTCCCAGTAATCCTAATTGTAGGAAACAACACTGCAACCTTGTTGCTACAACATCAGCATCCTTTCCTACAGTGTAAACAGCTGGGCCTTGAGCTGCTGTTGACCAGATTAACTTCTCAGGATGTGCAGCCTTCATTTCCTGCATTCCTATGACTAATCTTAATTATGAGACTGTTCAGGCAGGGTAGCTAGCTCCTGTTGGAGTGAAGGGACCAGTGTCCTGCTCTGGTGGCAGTGTGCTCCTCGGCACATGGCTCAAGTGAACTCCCAGGGTGAGTGGCAAAAAAAGGCAAGCAAGTGGCTTGGTACAATGCCTGTCTGCCATGCCAGGCTGCTGTGCTTCTCTACCCCAGGAGGAACCAAGTGGAGAACTTGGAAGTAAGATTCATCCTCTTAATCTTCCAGGATTGGGCTCAGCAGGGTGTTGAAAATATTGGCACTGGTGATAAAGTCCAGTTAATCTCCTTGAGGAGTCTCTTACAGAATCACTTAACCAAGAAGCAATTTTGAGGAAAGTATCAGTTAGATTTCTCAAAGATAACTCATGACTGAGGCAGGAAACACATTTAGGTATGTGAAGCCTTCAAAATAGCCTGAAAGGTGACTTTGGTGGTCTCCATGGAAACTCATCTATTCTGTAGCTTTGCGGAGGACTTATACAAGAGCTGCTGCCTGGCTTAAAAAAAAAAAAAAAAAAAAAAAAAAAGAGTAATTTAAAAAACAAACCCCAAACCTGCTAGATCTGAATTTGGAGTGGTCCCAGGCACACAGCAAAGCATAGTCTGTAGCAGAGGGGGACTGTTTCTGGGTCCTGGAGCAGCGCTGCTGGAAAGAAGCTTGATGTGACTTTCTGGGTTGCTGACTGCAATTTAGGTTACAGCAGTTGCTGCAGGAAGAAGCAGTTCTGCAGGAGGGACTCCTTGGTCTGCACTCATCTGTTACAAGTAAGACTGCAGGATGCTCTCTGTTCGGACTTTGCACATGTCCTGTTGCTGTAACTTTCAGGTATAGAGCATGCTCTGGCTGCCAGTCTCTTTTGGGAACAACTTGAAAAAGAAATAACTTTAAGAAGAAATTACTCAAATTTTGCTGAGATTTAGGAGTTCTGGAATGAGGCAACTGGTTTCTGGATGATTTTGAACTGTCTGTGGTATGCATGGCTGGAGCTGGAAGCTGGAGCTCTGCTCCATGCCAGGAGCTCCCTGTTGGGTGGCATCTCTGACTCTTTCCCCAGGTGGGGATAAAAATGGGAGAGTGCAGGTTGGCCAAATGCTGTGGTGATCAGGGTGCTGATGTGCCATACAGGTGCCTGGTTGTGAGTGGTGGTTCTGCTTGGCTGAAGGGCCAGGGGAGGCCAGCTGGAGCAGAGCCAGCGTGGCGCTGCCCCTTTCTGTTGCTCTCCAGCTACTTCAGAAACTTTACACAGGAGGAAAGTTCTCCTTGTGAAAAAACTCACTACCTTCCAAAAAGAAAAGGGTCAGAGAAAATGCGTAGGAATTTTAGTCCTCATTCTAAGGCATCCGCAAATTTCTTTGTGTTCTGCAAATGCTAAAACTGGGTGTGGGGTGGGAGTGTGCTGACTGCATCTTCCAAGAAGCTAGAACCAAGCAATAAAAAAGAGAATTTTCTTTAGTCTGTCTGAAACACTGATGTCTCTTCTAATGGCTGTTTTTCATCTGGGGAAAAACTGTTAAAGAATTGAACTGACCCGCTTTTTCAGAAGCACCCGGGCAGGACTGTGTTCCAGATCCTTAGATCCAAAGGAGAATCTCTACAAAAATCAGCTGCGGTGACTTCTCTGAGAGCTGATCTAAGCCATCTGTTTGAAGCATGAAGCATATCAGTTTCTTAACTGAGATATGATGTTACAAAATTTTCGTAGTTATGCCTGGATTTGCTGTGGGAGAAAAAGGCCTTACTCTGATCATTAACAAAGAGCTTTCTCCCCAGACTAGGGGGTCTCTGTTCTCTCACGTTTAATTAAGCTGGACCCTAGTGCTCAAATCAATGAGTCCAAATGCTAGTGTTGTAGTCCGCCCCTGTATCGGGGAGTTGGTTGCTTTATGTGGGGATCGTTTTTGGGGGTTTTTTTTTGGGTGGTGTTTTTTTTTTTTTTTAAATATTTTCCTCTGCTGTTTCTCATGACTGATCCAAAGAGCATGCTCTCTTCCCTCTGGCTCTGTTCTTTTCACCTTCACAGTTGACTCTCACTGTGTTTTCATTCATGCAGACAAATTGTTCTGATGTGTACATGATGTGTACATGACCAAGGCACGGCCGGACGTGCAGCACTCAGCTGCCTTTACCAAAGGTGCTTGGCTTGGGCTGCCTGTATGGCCACACTGAGGTTTTTTTGTATGCGAGGGCATCTCTGCTTGCTCTTCCAAGCCTTGCTTGGGTTACGGTACCTGCCTTGTGTCTCCTTCCCAAGAGGAGAGTAAAACTGTCTCCAGCTGGGAGGCAGATGAGTAAGGATACAGCAATGTGACCTTTTTAGTTGGAATTCAAGGAAGACAGGAAGACCTGCGGAATGGATCGTGTTATTTTAGCATTCTTTCTCTGTTACAGAGCCAGGTGACATCGTGGTGGCCCAGGAAGCATGCGGCTGTGGCACTGGGGGCCCTGAAGACTGCCTGGCTTGCAGGGAGGAATGCTACGGTGGGCAGTGCACTTGGAAGGTGGGCCACGAAGAGTGAACCACGCGGCCGTGGCTGTTGGGCACAAGGTCTATTCCTTTGGCGGATACTGTTCTGGAGAAGACTATGAGACTCTGCGGCAGATTGACGTCCATGTTTTTAATGCAGGTAAATATGTCCTTGTGGTGCTCGAAGGAGTGGCTTGCTGGGCTCAGTTATTTTCTTGCCCAGTGCTGCTTAACATGTTACACTCCATAACATGCTGTCTGACTCTTAATTTCAAAAAAAGTTATCATGCAGCCCTGTATTTTCAGCTTCAGGGGCAGGGCACAGAGGGGCTGTAGTTCAGCAGACGGCCAGGATAAGGACTCGCTAGAAGTAACCACAGCCAATGGCTTGGTTTGTCCTTGTTCTCTGTGAACACTAACTCAACTAGGTGCAAAGAGGTGATGTTTACTTGGCTCAGGTCCCTCATCCAGTTTGCAGTGTGGCCATGCTCAGCTGCCCTAGCGTGGAAGGAGTAGGGTGGGAGCCAGTGCACTCAGTTAAGTCTCCAGGTTTAGACTCTTGAGCTGTTTCCCTGGGGGGACAGGTGACGACCACTGCCAGCATGATGGAGTTGGTAGGGCCATGTGGCTGGGATGGAGGCCTTCCTGTTTTGGCAGCAGCTATCGTGCAGATTCACAATGTGGCTTAGAAAGCATCTGGAGCTGGAGCCATTTGTGTAGGGTACCCTATATCTGTCAGGAGACTGAGTTGGAGCCATGACTGTGCTGGGAGAGGCTGTATTTCTTGATTCAGTGCTCTTTGAACTGAAGAGGTTACTGAGCTGGTCCATGAAGTATTTCCTTGTAATTAAGCAGGTGGCTGAAAAACTGCATGGGTGCTTGGATAGGTCCAGCTGAACAGAGACAAGAGCAGACAACCAATGACCAGTTTTGCAGACTGGACAGCATGCCGAACACTCTTCTAACACACACGTGGCATGTAGATAAAACTAGTTTGTTTGTAAGATGCAGTGAATTCACTTCTCTAAATCTGACTGCGGAGAAGACTTGACTTGTGCAGTAGTGGATAAAGGCATTGGTTACATAGGGCTGCCAAGGTGACCTGCTCACAGTGTAGAGGGGAGTGTAGCTCAGGACCTTGTGAACAAAGACATTTATCTCTATCCGGAGCGACTGAGCCCTCACGCTCAACAGTTGAACGTTGTAGCTTGTAAAATGTGGCAGCAGAGTACTGCTCTTATGATGGAATGATGGAAGCATAATTCCATGCCCAAAGGAATGCTCTTGCGTTGTCTTCCCTTCTTGCCACTCCCAAATATTAGTGTCATGATGCTTCTGCCACCACGTGGGAAGTGGCACTGGCTTCCCAAGCCCTTGCTCAGTTAGCATTGCCAGGTTCCAGTGCTAAAGCCAAGATACCAGATTTTGAATTATCTCTTTCAATCTTCCGAATCAAAAGACTGTGTTTTAGGTAGGAAACATCCCATCTAGCTTGACTTTAGAATTGGCTCTGCTTCCTCAGTGCCCTTTCTGCCTCTGGGGTATATGCTCACCTTTTAAGATGCCTGACCCTTTCCCTATGTTAGTATTTCAGGGGAACTGCAGACTGTTTTCTGCTATATTTCGTGTTATCTCTGTCTTGAAAACAAAACTGGGAGGCTGTATGTGTGGTAGAGGGAGGGTGTCTGGGTACTGTTACGTAATGGCCATGTAACCCTCACTGTGACTCTTGCACTGTCATTAAACTCTGTAATACCTGTTGACTGCTCTGGCTACTGCTGAACATGACATACAGGCTGCCAGGAAGGAGAACCTGTAATCATAAGGAACTTCTATTAGCAACACAAGGTTAGCAGGGAGAACTCGGGTATGGATGGGGGTAAAGGAGACAGACAGCTGTCTAATCTAAAGCTTAAAAAACTAAACAAAAGCAAATAAACCCTGTTCCTACAAAGCTGCTGTGTTGCTTTACTTAAACTGCACTACTGCAAGTCCAGATAATGCCCTCAGGTGTGTTCCCTTGCATGTTGCTGCAGTGAATTATTCCTATGCTGCCCATTCTTTCCAGCTTTGAGTCTCTTAAAAAATGTCACTAGCCTGAAGTAGTGTCTGCATTCATTATCACCTCTGCATTTTTCTTTTTCTTTTCCCTACTTTTTTTTTTTTTGTTTGTATGTATGTGTGTGCTGTGCATTCACTCACAGTCTAGGATGAGCCAGAGTGGAAACATCTTCAGTGTAATTGATGCAGAATGGAGCTTATTTCTGTCCGAAGTCCTCTGGTCCTCCCGTGCTTCCTCTAGTCTCGCCTGTGACAGGGGAAAACTGCGGAGAACTGTGCTCCTGTGTTCATTAAGTAGCTACTACTCAGGGTCAGACACAGCTTTGTCTTGCTTATGCACCTTGTCATAGGGGAAAAAAGCTCTGTGCAGGATGGGTTGTGACCTGTGAGCATATGTAGCGGGCTTAGCATTTGACGTGGGCTCAAACTTGTGCTTTCAGTGTCTCTGCGCTGGATCAAGCTGCCTCCAGTGTGGACAAACAGCCGAGACCATGTGAGAGAGGTGCCCTATATGAGGTATGGGCACTCAGCAGTGCTCATAGATGACACCGTCTACATATGGGGTGGTCGCAACGACACTGAGGGAGCCTGCAATGTGCTCTATGCCTTTGATGTCAGTAAGTTCCAGCTTCTCACTCTTCCTTGTTACAATGCTCTTGATGAGACCTTCTCTCTGCCCCACCACACTGCTCCCCAACTTGTTTTCCTGTCCTTCAGTCTGTCTACAAAGTGACAGTCTGGAGGAAATGGTGCAAATGGGGAATTGGTGTTGCTGGCTGTTTCAGCAGGTTAGAAGGGGAGCAGGGTGGCCAGCATGTCTGCACACTTGACTCTATGTAAAAGCCTTTGAACAGAGGTTACTGAGCTTGTCTAAGAAAAATTGAAACCCGTTTGACTATCAGCTTTGTGTGCTCTCTCTGATAGTAACTGCAACTGAAGTATTCTCTCTGTGTGATGTATTATTCCTTAACTGTGGCTGAAGGTTGCAGCGAAGAAGGGGCTAGAGCTCTTGAGGACTGTGGTTCCTCTCCAGGGTGGTCCTTCTTTCTGAAAGGATGAAGGAGAGTCAGGAATAAAACACAGAAGTTGTCAGGGACAGGATAGCAAAATAAGTGAAGTTAGACCCAAAAGATAAACTCCTTGAGCCTTTTGGTTGGCTTCTCCATAGTGCAGCTGGAGCACCTGGGGAGAACAGGCACCATCAGGAACCGGCTGGTCAGGAGTGTCAGGAAAGGAAGGGAATACATCTGGATTCTGGAGGCAAGTCCATCTAAATACTGACCAGTAAGTGGCTTGCTGGACTTGCAAGGAAACTGCTTGCTCTGGTGCTTGGTTGTGGGTTCCCTGCTTCGCCAGGAAATGTCTTGTGGCTTGGAGCTGCTTTCTGGGCACAGGGTTTCCCCCTTCCCCTGACACATGCAGCTGGGAAGTCACCAGTAAACAGAGGCCTCGTAGTGGGAGCTGCCTGGTCTCCCTGCCAACTCCAGCGCTTTAGCATTAAGGGAAAATTAATGGAAAGGCCAGACTTCAGTCCTGGTCTGAACTCTCTGCAGCTGTCTGTACACACTGTGCCTGTTCCCTGTCAGGCCTGGAAAGTGAGGCTGGCAGTCGCGATCCCATGTCTGTGGTGTAAGTTCCACTGCAGGAGTCACATCAAGCTGGATAAAGTCCTGGCTGGGTGCAATTTTGTCCCCTGGGGTGCTGAGCAGATCGTAAGTCAAGATCTCTTCCGTCTCTAATTTGATGTGTTGTGCTTGGGTGAGCTCTTGCTGCTACCATGTGACTGGGTTTGGAAGCAGCCCCATGAAGGAAAGGAACTCAATAGGCACTGCAGCTTTCTCACTAGAGGCTGCCCAGGAATTCTGTTGACCTTGCAAGACCCTTTGTGTGGTTCCAGCTGGAGCCTAGGTGGATAGCTGTGGCTGCGGGCCAAGTTCAGAGCAGTTATCCTTGTGAAGAATGTTGCTTTGGTTCCAATGTTACCGCTTGCTGAAATAAGCACTGCTCTTGGCAGCTCGCAGTGGTTAGGGAGGGTGGTGGGAATGTCCCCTGCTGCCTTGAGGCTTATGTGTGCCTCTCTGGGCTCTTGGGACAGGTGCCTGTTTGTGCTTGGCAGTGAGTCGCTGGCTTAGCTCCATGTTACCCTGACACAGAGAACATCTCTGGCTGGATTTGAAGTCCTCCTGTAAATCAAGCCAACCCCTGGAGCGTGCAGGCTAAGGGGCTGAATCTGGCTGGTGCAGGCTCACGGGGAGCAGTGCAAAGAGAACCATGAAGGGTGGAGTGTGAGGAAGGCTCCCCTTGAAGAGGGGATGAGAATGTAACATGAGGAGCAGATAAGATAGGGAGAGCTGTGCTGCAGAGGTGGGGATGTGCACAGTAGCTCTGTTGACATGGTGAGCTTGTGGTTAAGTGACTTCTGCCTGGATTCAAGAGCTGGTTTTCCTCAGTCAGTTAGTCAGCATCTCCATGCCGTGAGGTTACTTGAGCCACTTAGCATCATTGCTTCATTGTAACTGAAACTGTAAATGCAGAGTTGGTAAGTGACTCACAAGTGGGTTTTGCAAGAGATTAAATAAAAATAACATTGCTGAAGCAGTGCTGTACTACACGCACTTCAAACATGAGCTGTTTGTCAGGTTGGGCAGAGTCAGCAGCCGTGCCCAGGAGCTGAGACCTCTGTCACCATGCCCCTCTGTGGAGGCTCAGGCAGGTAGCTTGCAGCCTCTGCAGAGAAGCAGGTACTGTGTGTGAGAGAGAAGGATTTCTGTCTTAGAAATAAACAGTAGCAAAGAGCTATCCCATCCCAACATCTACTGTATTTTCTTAGCATTGCCTCCTGTTTTGTTTCAGACACGCACAAGTGGTTCACGCCAAAGGTGTCTGGAATGGTCCCAGGGGCGAGAGATGGGCATTCGGCTTGTGTCCTGGGAAAGAGCATGTTTATCTTTGGAGGCTATGAACAGCTGGTGAGTAGTCTCTGTAACTGTTATTTGGTGATCCCTTGGGAAAGAGGGTGTTCCTACCCAGGGCATTCGTAGAGGCAGGATACAGGGGCATATTTGTATCCATAGTTGCTTTCATTTTATAAGTCAGCAAAGTTATGGCATTAATTACCCAGGTTATGCTCTTTGTTTTGCAGAGAAGATGGTTGGGAAAGTAGGCCTAAAAAAATGGTGGGTATTTTTTTTCTTCCCCAAAACATATATAGAGGCAAAAATAGAAATATTTTTATATATAAATATTTTTTTCTGGCTCATTGCTCAGCCAAATTTAGATAGATAAATACATAGCATTTTAAATAAATATATATTAATCTACATTTATTTTAATTTGGTTGAGAAATGAACCAGAAAAATCACTTTCCAATGTCTGTGGTGTTGCTGTGAGGTTTCGTCCTAATCCGGTGCATGTTCCCTGTATTCTGTACCTGCTCTCACATCTTGCTGATCCCCTCCAGCAGACACTTGTTTGCCCTCCCATTAAGAATACCTTGAGCTGAAGGTCATCTTGCACTAGTTGTCAGTGTGCCTAATGCTCCTTTGAGAAAATCCTTATGCTCTGATCTTAAGAAGTGTGTAAATATCATTTCACCCTATCAACAGGCTCCAGAAAAGCTGTGCAAAGTCACATCTGTTTATTTGGAAGAAAGCTGGGGCTCTGTTGCAGCAGTCACTGGGTTATTCCCTCTCTTGTGAGGACAATAGCATGCCAAATCCATGATCTTGATTACAGCAGCAGGAGCAGTTAAAATGTGGCTTGTTTTTAACCAAGACCAAGCAAGCCTGTAGCTGCCTCGCTGTCTCCCCTGCCTGGAGGAGTAGGAGTCTGTGCTGTTTGTGTGAATGCAGACTTTTCCAGGTAGCTAGCTGCAGACAAGTGTTGTAGGATCCTCAGAACCCTGAGTGTTTTTGCTCCTGGATGTTTAGCTTCCTAGAAGTAATCTTAGCTTCTACCTCTCGTCAGGTGGCCTTAGCAGAGCCAGTTTGACTGTCCCATTAGTGCCCCTTTCTTCTGTCGCTGCATGGAATGGAGGCAGGGTTCTGCTGCAAATGTACATTATTGTGTGCAGAACAGCCTTGGGGGGAGGAACTGAGCACCAAATAAATGGGAAAGCTGCAGGGAGAGACAAGACACCTTTGAGGAGAACTGGGCTTTGCCTCCCTCTCATTAAGTGGTAGGTGTGCTGTCTACCTTGACATTTTGGAGCAAGCACCATGTCTTTTAGGACAGTGTCCTTCCTGGGGCCAGATGTGAGCAGGCTTGTGACCAGGCTGTCCTGCTGTCTTCCAGGCTGACTGCTTTTCAAACGATATCCATAAATTGGACACCACAAACATGATGTGGACCTTAATCTCTGCCAAGGTCAGTGTCTGCTTTTCACTCTGGTTTGTGGAGGAAGTCTTGTATCTGCTGTTCTCTGGGGTAGCTGCCCACACCTGTCTCCCACCTTCTGTCTAATGTGGCTGGGATCTACAGGAGGGGAAGTTCTCCAGGAGAATGCAGCCACCCCAACTTCCCCATCAAGCTGTGTCATCTCCCTGGGTAATCTACATTCTTTCTCTTGTTCTGTTGCTTTACTCTGTCCCTGCAGGGTACTCCAGCTCGCTGGAGAGACTTCCATTCAGCTACCATCATTGGAACAAAGATGTACGTGTTTGGTGGCAGAGCTGATCGTTTTGGACCGTTTCACTCCAACAATGAGATCTACTGTAACCGCATTAAAGTGTTTGATACAGAAACAAACTCCTGGCTGGACTCCCCTCCAACTCCAGTGCTCCCTGAAGGCCGGCGGAGCCATTCAGCATGTGAGTGTGGGTCTGCTGAGAGAGGACGGTGAAAGGGAATTCCTGCCTGCCTCAGAAGGGGTGTCTGGTTGGCTGGGTGGAGATGTGGGTTAGCAAGGGTGCACAGGGCCTGGCTTCTGTGGAAAGCTGCTGCCCACTGAAAAGCCTTGCATGTAGCCCTGCACGTGAAGGTGAAGTAAGCGAAGGTGGATAACCAGCACCACTTTGCTTTGCGTTTGATGTTGGGACAAGGACCTGCTGGGCTTTACCTTGGGTGGCACACTGATGTCTATGCTTACTCCCCACAGTCAGCTACAATGGGGAGCTATATGTATTTGGTGGCTACAACGCGCGCCTGAACAGACACTTCCATGACCTCTGGAAATTCAATCCAGGTATTTATGCTTTTAACTTGTTGCAGTGATAGTGCTCAAGGCCCTCGAGTGTACGAGTGCTCAGATGAACACGTTCTCCAAGGGCTAGGAGCCTGCCTGGGGGAAAACGGCCCTTCTGACAGCATTGATAAGAGCTTGCTACTGTGCTTGGGACCCCTGTTCCTCCTCAGATTGTCTCCAAATTTCAATCAGAAAGTGGAAAAGGAAGTTTTGCTGAAAACCCCAGCTAATCAAAGGGTGGTTGGCAAAACTTTGTCTTGTTCTTAAATATGCAGAAGTGTTGGCAGAAAAGAAGATATGGGGAAGCAATGGGCTTTGGGGAGCGAGAGACCTTAGCTGGGGAAACCACTCAACTCGAGCTGCAGGATCACCATACCACGCTCTCTTGGTACCAGATCAAACTGTGCAGCAGGAAGGGTGGTTATTCAGCTGGTACCCTGGATATCAGTCAACTGTGAGCTGCTTTGGGTTCCTCCAGCACTTTTCACAGTCCGTTAGGCTGATTTTTCTTTGCTAATTGCCTTGCATAGTAAAGTTACCTGAGAGCAGCCAACTTGCTGCTCCCCAAGCTGATCTGCGAGCTAGTGTGAGAGCTCCTGAAGGTTTCAGTGCTGTGCATTAGTGATTAGTCACCCCCCAGCATCCTTGCCACAGAGAGCAGCAAGGACAAAGGGTGCTGTCTTCTCCATCTGGTTCAGTTCCCCTATGCTCCCCTCCCACCACCAAGCTGTCCCAGCAGTCTCCACTCTGCGATGATAGTCTGCATTCACAGTGGCTGCCAGCAGATGGAGCTGGTTCCTGGGTCTCCCTCCAGATCTGGACCGCAGCAGGGTGCTGGGGAAAGAAGCCTGCGTGCCTGCCTGCCTGCTCCTGGAGCTCTGCCCTGCACAGTTCCCTGTGATGTCCAACCTGCAACTCCCATCTCAGCAGGCAGAGCTCTAGGGCCGTGCCTGGCATCTGAGCAACACTCCAGTAACAACTTCATAGAAGTGCACTATTGTGCGTTAGCAAGAAGAGGAGGTCAACGGGGAGGGTGGATGTTGGCTAGTTGGTGTCTGTGGGGCAGTGCGTCTTGGCCAGACTCTTGTGACAAGTTGGTGCACTCTTTTCCACCCCTTAGTTTCTCTTTCTTGGAGGAAGATTGAGCCCAAGGGGAAAGGTCCATGTCCTCGACGCCGGCAGTGCTGCTGTAGAGTAGGGGACAAAATCATTCTCTTTGGAGGCACCAGGTGAGTTGCGTGGGGTGGCTCTGTGAGAGAGTTTGCCGCTCCCTTCAGCGCAGTGTCCCTCCACACTCTGCCCCATGCTGTAGTCAGATGTGCTTCAGAGGCACATGGCAACTGTACATCTACCTTACAAGCGTAAGAAATGATGAAGATTGGCACTTCTGGAAAAAGGCCAAGGAGGAGATTGAAGAGGTCATGTAAGCTTGTAAAGCACCTGGTGACAAGCCTTCTTGTACAAGTAGAGGCAGAAATATGTAACATGCTGTTCAGGAGGGGTTGTGCAGTGGTCAAGCTTTCTGTGAAAGAGGTCATGGGGAAGCAGGAGGAGATCCTGCCATCAGAAGGACAAATACCCTAGTCTGCTGTGCTGTAGCAGACCTCAGACTGACTTACCCTCCCCTACATGCTGCCCTGTTTCTCCCACCAAAGTTGGTTTCTTTCATTGGCAAGTGTGGTGCCTGCCAAGCTGCAGTGGGATGTTGGCTCAGCTGGGATCTGTTTGAGGAGCCCACAGACACAACAAGGCAACATTCCCTTCTGTGCCAGTGTTCCTTAGCAAAGTTTCCATTCACAAAAGGGATCTGGTGTTAAGGATTTATCTGTCAAACACTGGAAGTGAGGGTGGCTGGATGTGGCCGAGAGCCTTCACAGCTGCTATAAGGAAGGAAGTGGCCCGTCACTAGGACATGTTCTTTGCTGTCTGGAATGACAAATTGCAGCTCTGGAGCACAGGCCTGTTTGCCAGCATGTACCTTGCAGAGACATCTGAAATGCTTTCAGCCTTCCACATGGTTTGGAAAGCTTTGGGGATTTCTCTGGGACCCTGGCAGTGGCTTTTTGGGAATACTTATGAAGAGAGGTTGGGGCAGAGGACAAGGCAGGGCAGGTTCTGCTCATGGGCTGACCGTACCAGTCTGTGATAGAGTGAAGGGCCTTCGAGGCCCCAGGAGTGCTGGGGGTGTGTGCTTAGTTGTCTGTGTGGGTGTGAGGGAGTGCTTAGTGCAGGTGAGGCATGCAGAGGTGCTGAGTTTATCCAGTCTTTTCAACAGATACTGGGTGCCGCTTGGTACAGTAGAAGACTTGGTAGGGCTCGATGGCAGTTTTGGATGCTCTCAGATGCTGCGGTGTGGATTTGTGTTACAGCAGCAGATGAACTCTGATGTTAAACCTAGGCAGCCCTAGGAAATGCTAGCAAACCACAATAAATTTGACAGCAGCTTTTTGGAGTTTGGGCCACCTCTGCCAGGCAATGCAGCAGTGCCTTGTCTTCTCAACTGAATGACTTTGGCATTCAACTTGTTCCTTAATCCAGGCTCAACCCCAGTGCAGGCGAGTTCATCAGCACTAATTTGGGATAGGAAGAGTTGCTGGCAGCCAGGAATGCAGCCTGCTTGGACTGGAGGGAGGGCCTTGCAGGCTGGGGGAGGGGGAAATGGGGGTGGGGACTGTGCTCACTTCCTGTAACAGTTATCAGGTGTATTCTGGAGCTGCATGGAGAGATAAGAAGTTTTCCAGGAAGTCGTTGTAATGGAGAACTCCCTGTGGTCTGCCTCCTGACCTGTACTCCCCTGCCTGGGGTGAGGGCGCACAGGGGATCCGGCAGGGCTCCTTGGAGGATGAGCCGGCAGGCTCAGCTTGCTAGGCAACAGCACTGGGGGACGGGCAGGCAAAACCTCTTTGTGTCCTGCCTTCCCTTACAGGATTCATGTATGCTGTAGACTATTCAAGAGCCACTTCTGCAGGGTGCCTGCTCCTGTGGCATCCAAATGCATAGTCCCTTTTGTAGTCCTGCCCAGAGCCTTGTCTTTTTGCTCCAGCTGTGGTCGCTCACTGTGGCCAGCAGCAATCTAGTCATTTGTGTCCCATTTAAGTGACCAGGAAGTCATGTAGCACTAAGCTCAGTGTTCCTATTAGCTGTGTCACCGTTGCGGCCCCAGTCTGGTTTCCTCCCAAACCCACCAGCGCTTCA
Organism: Pandion haliaetus; assembly: GCA_013401275.1. Lineage (NCBI taxonomy): Eukaryota > Metazoa > Chordata > Aves > Accipitriformes > Pandionidae > Pandion > Pandion haliaetus. The sequence goes on along the minus strand of VYZV01004622.1, from coordinate 30,692 downwards.
GCAGGCAGAGACCATCCACAAGGAAGAACAAGGGGGAGAAGGAATGCTATAAACCAGAGTTCAGCTGAACAGATGCTGATCCAGGTTTGGCTTGAGGCTGTTTTCCCTGACAAGGCTTAGAAATGCCTGGCTTTGGTGAGAGAGTAGGGGCTCTCACTGGGTGCTTGGTGTAGGGCCCAAGAGCATTCATCAACATGCTGAATTGCTGTGCAGCTGGAATGAGTGGGTTTTCTGGGCTCTGCCTGGCAAAGGGGTGCCCTGCACCCTGCTGTCTGGGAGTTGTGGCTCTCCTGGTCTTGAACTCCAGGCTTTCCCTAGCTGCTTTGCAGTTTTGTGATTAAAACCGCAGACATGGTGCCTGCTGGCTTGCCTTTGAAAGATAAGGGATGGTCTAGGGTTTCCTGTGACGTGGATGTGAGATTAGATTGTGGCATGGTGAGCACACAGGGGTGGAATTAAAGGGGCTTTTGCCTGTATCCGGGCAGATGGGACCTATCAGCGACAGGTCTTTTCTGCCACTAGTGAGCGGTGCCCCACAGTTTGTGCTGGGTTTCTGGGAACCTGGCGGGGGGTAGGTACTGTCTCATGTCCCGTGAGATGTGAAGCTTAGTGGGTCATAGGTGGGGAAGCAAGTGACACTGGGGTGAGAAGTCATTGCATGAGGTCCCAGCTAAGCAGTGAGGACACGCTAAATTGCCTTGTCACAGACCAAAGCAGGACTTAAAACACCTTTTGTTTGTTTCAAATTCTCCAAACAACCATCAGCCATGGGAGTGCTTTCCCCTGGTCCAAGCATTACTGTTCCAGGCTGGTCTGTCTGTGCTAGGCGATGCAGTGACCAGTCTCTCAGGTGCTTTGGTTGTTCCATCAAGACTGCAGAGGCAGCAAACCATAGGTGAGGCTGTCCATTCCCTAGAAATGCCTGAAGTCATAGCTCCTCACTAGCATCCCAGGGCCAACACCAGATGGGAGTATTGGCAAATTGGGATTGGTTTAAAATGACTGCTGCATTGATCAATGCCTGATACATGCTCAGTTACAGTGTTCTGAAATGCCATTCCCATTTTGGCACAACCAGGGAGCCATGGCTGGAGCCCACAGTGATTCCTGAGTCAGACAGAGAAATGTCTGTGCTTGCCCTGCCATGCAGATGTTTCCTAGCTGCTTTCTTTACACTTCTCTTAGAACATCTCAATGGCCATGCTGAAATAATTGTGGTAGATCTTAACCACATGAGAACTGGAGCGACGAACAGCATATGGCTGGGCAGTACCTGTGTCAAACCTTGTGCTGTTGTGCTTGGCACACAACTTCAGCTCATGCAGCAGCACCCAAAAGCAGTCCAGCTGCTGGCCTAGTTAGAGGAACGCAAGATAATAAAATAGGATGTTTTCCTGGCTGCAGGTTGCTAACCTGTTGGCTTTTGCTGGAGAGTTTGTGCTAATGCAGCAGGTACATATGGCTGTTGCGGACAAAGAGGGAAAGAGCTGCCACTAAGCCAGGTGAAGACCTCAGCATCTGCTTCAGGTGCTTATTTGCTGCTGCTGCTGCTGCTGCCTTCGCTCCTCTCGAAAAAGTTGAACTTCTGCAACGCATCTTCCATATTGTCCTCGGAGAAAGCAGCTTGGCTTATTGCTTTCCGGCCCACTGCAGTGCTCAGGCAGTGTGGTACAGTGCATCCTGCCTCTGTCCCCAGCAGCATCAGTGCTCCTGAGAGCTTACAGACAGGAGAATCCAGCTCACAGGTTTCCATGGCATGACTCATGAGTAACATATGGCATGTGGCAGTCTGCAGATGTTTCATGCAGTCCTGGGAAGCTAGAGCTGAGGTGGGCAGGGAGAGAACAGCAGTGTTGCCTGCAGCATATGGCTTCTTTTGTTGCTTCTCCAGGTTGCAGAAAATTTGGATGGCTGCTAGCTACTTCAGGAGTCTGCTGCCATCTCTGGAGATAAGTCATAGCCCCCATGATCTGCGGCCCTGCAGCACAACTAGAGAGCCTTGCAAAAAGTCCTCTTGGGTCTCCAGCTTGTCTCGCCTACCTCACTGGGGACACCAGCACAGCTTTTTCGACTTTGTACTGTGCCATCGTGTGGTGTCTGATTCTTCTTAGATCAGATGCATGTCCTGTGTGATGTTCTCCCAAATCCTTGTACTTCCCATTGCATGCCTCCCCTTGGCAGTGAGGTGAAGCTCGCCTGAGGTCTGTAAAAAAAGACACGGTGTGGCTGGGTCATGCTGCCCCATGTGGTGTTTAGGGCCAGGTGGGGATTGGCTGATCCCTGCCTGCCCAGGCAGTTTGATCTGTATGTGTTTCCTAACACATTATTAGGGCAGCCTTCCATGATACAGCATTGCTATGAAGCTGGTTAGTCTGCAACAGTGTGCTGGGTTCTCCAGGTGATGGCAGGCTGTTTGGCCCTGCCTGCTGTGGAGCAGCCCATGGGACTTGTTTATCACACAGAGCAGGACAGATGCTTGTGCAAGCACACCTGCCTGCCTGCCTTCAGGAGCTGCTGTAAGATCCCTTCTCCAGCCTGCTTGGAATCATCCTCAGCCTTGTCCCAGGGCTCAGCTTTGCCTGTCTGAGTGGAGGTCTTTGCAGGGTCGGATCCACTGAAATTGCTGAGCGAATAGAACCCTGAAACATGCCTTAGCTCTGGAAGCAGCTGTTTGACAGCACCCTCCTCATGCCTGGAGGGTGGGTGCCACAGTTCTGGGGGAGGCCCCAGGGTTGCTCAGTTGTTGGAGAGTGGTTTGGGAGGTACCTGGGGAAGGAGGACTGTGAAACCAGCCAGAGGCTGGTCAACATACAAGAAGGGAAAAGGGATGTTCCCTGCAGAGTGGGACCTGTGTTTGGAGGTGCAGCAAAGTAAGAGAGGCAGGTGAGGTGAGGGGGAGTCTTGCATCTGGAGTCATTGTGGTTGTGTGTGAGAAGGAGGCAGCTCCCCCATTCCCTTCTATGGCTAGCAGAGGAGATGGTGTGTGTTTCTGCCCCCAGCTCTGCCTATTCTGCAAGGAGCTGGGAGAGCGATGGCTTTGGGTGCTGCTGGGGGAAGCAGCAGGACAGGAGGGATCAGAGGGCTCCTGCATGGGGCAGGCAGGCCAGGAACAGTCCTGGACTTCCTCAGCCCCTGGGGAGCCCAAGGGACCATAACTGGTGTACAAGTGTTTTGGCACTGACTGACTCTCTTTGCTTTGCTTCTGCAGCCCGTCTCCAGAGGAGGGAATGGGTGATGAATTTGACCTGATGGATCACTCAGACCTCTACATCCTCGACTTCAGTACGTGAGCGCTCCCTGCCCAGCTTGTACCTCTCACCACAAGGTGCCCTGTGGGCAGGCCCTCCTGTGAAGCACCATACAGTGTCCTACATGGCTCCAGGTGCCTGCCTCAGAGCCAGGCAGCTGCCTCTGGCTGGTGTACATGGCTTAAGGCAGACCGGCCAGAGATGTAGCTGTGCTTGCAGGCCTGAGCTGGGCTCATGGCTCTTCATGCACCCCTTCACGCAGACTTCTTGTGGGAGCACAGAGAACTGCTCCACCCTGTTCCTGGTATGCCTGCCTTGTCCCTCAGAGGGATGGGTGGGGTGCTCTGCTCTGTTCCCTATGGCATGATGCCTGGACCTCCCCTATATTGTCCAGACGAGGACTGCTGTGGCTAACTGCCCTCTTTCCACAGGCCCCAGTCTAAAGACGCTGTGTAAACTAGCAGTGATTCAGTACAGCCTGGACCAGTCCTGCCTTCCCCATGACATCAGGTACTGTGTGCCTTGCCAGGAGGTGACCCCACAGGTGCTCCTTGTCCTTGGGGTGGTCCAGCCCTAGGCACTGTGTTGGTGCTTTCTCTCAGTGTATCCTATCGGTATGTTACAGATGGGAGCTCTCGGCCATGACAACAAACAGCACCATCAGCCGCCCCATTGTCTCGTCCCAGGGCTGAGTCTCATCCCAGGGCTGACGTCGGCTTGTTCCTTTACCACCCTGCCCTTGCCCCTCCACACAGTGACCTCTTGCTCCACTGCCTGCATGAGTTTTTAGCCCTTTCAAGCAAGGAACATGTGAGCTCAGTTTGTTTTGCCCTAGCCAGCCCTCCCTCTTTGTTACGCTTTGGGCAGCACTAGTGTGCAGGCAGAGCCATCCACCAGGGAAGAAACCAGCTCGCCCCAGCAGTACAACTGTGAACCCCCCTCCTTGCTGATGGCTCCAGCATCTCCTGCCTTCTTCCCCCTTGCCTGTGGAGCTGCAGCTGTGCTGGCCTGGTCCCCAGCCACTTTCCAAGGGCCTGAATCAACTCCTACCACCAGCCCTGGCCCTGGCCTTGGCCTCGGGCTATGAACTTTTCCTGCACTGCCTCAAGAAAGCAGGGACCTCCATGCCTGCACCTGCCAGTGCTGACCAGCGTCCTGGCTCTGGATGGCAGGCCCCAGCCCCAAGCTGAGCCTGATGTGGGGGCCTGGGGCAAGCTGGACTCTCTGCCCAGCTCCTGTTGTAAAACAGCAACTGGGGGGAGTTTTATAAACGCTGAGGCAGAGATGGTTTCTGCTGCTCTGTGTGTCCTAGCAGGTGAACTGGGGGGAGAAAAGGTGTGGGAGGGGAGACTGTACCAGGTGCTTTCCCCCATAGCCCTGGCTGGGGTGGGAGAAGGGGAGCTGGACCCTCACAGCAGCACTGCCCTGGTGTGCCTGCCTCCTGCCTGGGGTTGTACTGCTGTGCAAGAGGGCAGGGAGGAAGGTGGTGCATGTCTCTTGGGCTGCACTGCCTTAGGGAGGTGGGTGCCCCACAGCTCCCTGACCAAGGGAGGGAGGTGGAGGGATGTCTGGGGCAGCCTTCCCAGGTGACACGGAGGGCTGTGCCTGATCCCCTTCTCCTGGAGGTGAGGCATCTGATGTGAAGAGGCAGCAACTGTAGCAGAGCTAATGCAGGGGAAGCTAGGGAAATGGTCATGGTGCTCCCTGGGCTGTAAGGTCACAGGGCAGCTGAGAGATGGTGATGGCTGCATGCTGGCAATGGGTGACAGAGAGCCCAGGCTGTCTCCCCTGCCCTAAGGGCTGGCACATAGCCAGGGTCAAGTGCTGCTCACCCAGCAGTGCAAGGCTGCAAAGGTGCCTGGGCTACCCAGTCTGTGGGAGGTGGCCAATGCAGGTGCAATGGAGCAGCCTGGAGTGGCATGAGAGCAGTGAAAACCCCATGGCAAGAGAACAGAAGGCACCACAATTGCAACAAAAACTTGTTCTTCATGTACTGGCAGCACCTTGCTGTGGTGGGTGATGAACATCAATGGCAGGGCTGGGGCCTGAAGGGAGATGGGGTGTGCTGACAGCACATCTGGCTCAGGGAGAGCACCCCCAGCCTGGGCTCTCCCTTTGTGGTCCTTGGCACCTGCAAGTTGCCTGTGAGGGCTGGGGGGGTAGCTCCCATGTTTTGTCCAGCAGCTCCAGCTCTCCTGCTCAACCAGCTGCCTCAGCCACAGGCTCTCTCTCTCAAGCCATGCCATGAAACGGAGGAGTTTTTTTGCCATGGCATCCCCTTCCCCAGCACTGAAGCACCAAGCTTACTCTCCTTGTAGGGTGCTAGGCACCAGGAAACACCCACAGACCATCCAGGCTCACTGCACTGGGTGATGTGATGCTGTGCACAGAGGCTCCCCAAGGTGCTCCTGGCTCTGTGACTGGCTGTCATTGGGGCTTCTCTGGGCAGAATCACAATCTCTGGGACATTGAGTGGAGACAACAGGCCCTAGAAAGGCTCAGCACCCCATGCCAGCTGCCTCTAGGAGAGCAAACCTTTGGTGGGGAGAAGGCTTCTATCGCAAGACAAGAAGGGGCTCACTAGGGAGAGGGTCACAGGCACTCCCATCCCCTTCAAGTGTTCCCTCAGGTTCAGGGGTGCTGTGGCCCTGGCCTCCCTCTGCCAGGACCCTGTTGCAGACCTGGGGATGGGACACACTGCTCATCACCTTGGTCCAGATGTCTCCAATGCATTGTGTCCCAGCACTCAGCTCAGTCATCGGTGATGCTGGAGAGAAGCTGCCAGGTGGGCAGACTAGCCACAGGTCTTCAGCCCATCATGGACCTTCTGCTGGGCTGGCAACAACTGTGGGCCAGGAGCTGGGCGGATGTGTGCCCCACAGGGGGATCCCTGCTACCTTCATCATCACCCCCTCCTGAGCAGCCAGGTTTGCTTTAAAGACCCTGGCTTCCTTTTATTGCTTCCCCTCTCAGATTGCAGCCAGCTGCAAGGTCTATTTTTAGCAGCCTGCCTTCTAAAAATAGCCCCAAGCTGTTTGGTGTTGCGTCAGGAGAGGTAGTAGCTCTATGAGCGGCTTGGCCCCTGCGCCCCAGGAGGGTACAAAAGGAGGCCGGGAGCAGCGGGGTCAGCAGGTTCAGACGCAGCCAGAGGCGAAGGAGGCAGCCGTGCGCTGCCAGCTTCAGGCATCGTAGTGCCGGCACCATGACCATCTTCTGCAGCCACTGCCACAGGCCACTGCAGGCAGAGATGAGCTGCCAGCCCAGGAGGGGCAAGCAGGCACCCAGTGCCTCAAAGCCATTCAGGTGAGCTCCCTACTGCCTCCCGCCTAGAGGGCTGTGATGGCCTCCGAGCTGGGGAGAGACCTAGGCCAGCTTGCGTGGTGCCCAATGGCCCTTGCAAGGGGCTGGCACCAGCCTGGGACAGTGGGGCTGCCAGCCAGTGCATGGGGAGGAGGTGTGGGAGCTTGGAGGGGTAGAGGGATTGCAGGTGGTTGAAGAGTAAAGACAGATGCAACGGGCTGGGCCTCACTGGATGCAGTTTCCATCCTTGCGGGGTTTGGCGGGGAGGTCGTGTCACTTGGGCTCCCTGCCAAAGCACAGGTCATTGCCCAACATGCCCCCCCAGCGAGAGGGGCACCCAGCAGTGTATCCCTCCTGGGTAGCCGTGAGCACCTCTGCCTGCTGCACTGAAACAGCCATCAAAGGTTTGCTCTCTTAGAGGCAGCTGGCACGGGCGCTGAGCCTCTCTATCCCCTAGAGGGATAAAGGCATCTCCACTCGGTGTCCTCAAGCTTGCAATTCTCCCTAGAGCGGTGGGCGGGGAATGCTGTCCCTCTCCCTCCCCGGACGTGTCTCCCCACATGGCTGGCTTTGCAGGTCAACCAAGAGTGCCTCCAAGGCTCGCCGGGACCAGATCAATGTGGAGCTGCAGGCGCTGCGCTCCCTGCTGCCCATCTCCACGCAGGAGAAGGAGCGGCTTTCCTACCTCCACACCATGGCCCTGGTGTGCCTCCAGCTGCGAGGGGCTCAGCTGTTCCCTCCAGGTACCTGTGGCACTGCTGTACCCCATGCTAGCTTGGCTCTGTGGGGAGCATTGCTCCTGCCCCAGCAAGACAGTGCTTCACCCTGTGCTCGCCCTGCAGACTCAGCTCCTCCTGTGGGACCGGCCCTCAGCACAGAGCTGCTCTCCCTGCTGCCAGGGTTTCTGCTTGTGCTCTCAGCCAACGGCAAGCTGGTCTACATCTCTGAGAATGTGGCTCAGGTCCTGGGCCTCTCCATGGTAAGTGCCCACCGGGCATTTGCAGTCACTGTTCCTGTCCCGGTGCCTTTATTGTGTGCACGGCACACTGCCCCAGCAGATGCTGGCCTGCGGCTCCAGCAGGCAGGCACAGTCCATGACAGCAGCCTCCCTCTTTGTCAGGTGGAGCTGCTTGCCCAGGGGGACACAATCTTTGACATCCTAGATGGACGAGCGCACGAGGATGCACGCAGAAAGCTCCTCCTTGCCCAGGAGGAGCCCGGCAGGGGTAAGGGAGGCCTTGGCTGGCATCTCACAGATGCTGCCACCCTGCTCTGGCCCTTCATGGCCAGCCCTGCTGGGAGCAGAGCAAGGGCACCCTGACCCGCTCCAGCCGGTTTGTTTCCCTGCAGAAGTCACGTTTGTCAGTGAGATGCGCACGTCCAAGGCTTTCCGGCTGCAGCACGGGGGGAATCGGGCCATAGCAGTGCATGGGCGCTTCACAGCCCTGCGCTGGCTGGCCTCCCCCTCTGCTGCAGCCTTCCTGGCCCTCTGCACGCCTGTCATGCGATTGTCTACAGATGGCAATGCCAGTTCCCAGGATGACCTAATCCAGAGCACGCACATCCTAGACATGACGTTTACTGATGTCACGGAGAGGTGAGGGGTGCCTGCTCACACCATAGCCCCAGCTGTACTTCTCAGGCAGCAAGGATCATGTCCCTTCACCAAGCCCGTGTGTGGGATGCAGGCTGGACCCTGCACAAGCAGTGGGACTCCACCAGACACTTCCCAAGCCTCGGTCCTCCCTCATTTGCAACTCATTTCTGTACCCCTGTTGTTTTGCTCTCTCATGCATCGTGCAACAGCTGCTCCCTGCTGACACGGTGTGGACCCTGCAAAGCACTCAGTCCTCGCTCCCCTTGTCTTCCCCAGTGTCACCTACCACCTTGGTTACCGCAGGGAGGAATTGATTGGTCAGTCGTGGTACAGCCTCCTGCACCCCGAGGACACTGACCTAGCGGCTGCCCAGCACAGGGCCATGGGTGAGTGTCAGGCCTGCGAACATGCCTGTCTTCCTCCATCTACACCTGAAACTTGGCTGTCCAGGACAAAAGAAACAAAGTGAATTTAGTCCTGCCTGCTGTGGCTTCCTGCTCCAAAAAGGACAAAGCAGGGAACTGGTTATGCACCCCACACAGTGCCTATAAGGTCACAGGTAGCTTCCAAGCTTAGGAACACGAGCACCCTGCTTTGCCCCAGTGCAGAGAGGAGGGACAAGCCCACTTGACCCCCAGTTTTTTGAGAGGGCAGGACTATTACGGACCTGCCTCCACTACCCGTGGCTTCTGTCCCGCTGGGGCCAGAGCAGCACACTGCCTACAGACCCCACCAGAGCAGCCTGTGGGGTCCACAGGCAGCATGCCGCCCTGCCCTGCCGCAGGCCAACGCGGCCCCTTGCCTGCAGCACCCGGGGCCGGGGCCGCAGCAGGGACGGCAGTGCTGCGAGTGCTGCGCAGGGACCGCACCTGGGCCTGGCTCCACGTATCGGCGCGGCGGGAGGGCGGAGGCCACGCCATCACCTGCATCAGCCACTGCCTCAGGTAGAGGGCTCCAACGGGGAGGGGAGGGCGGGGCCGTGCCCCCGGGCCGCCCCTCACCCCCGTGTCCGCCGCAGGGAGGAAGAAGCGGGCTACCTACGCGCCCGGCAGTACCGCCCCGCGCCCCGTACCACGCCGCCGGCGGGAGGGGAGCTCAGCCTGCTGGCCGCACAACTCCGCGCCCTGGCCGACAGCCTCTCGCCGCCCGCCGCTGCTCCCGCCTGGCCCC
>VYZV01004622.1:6659-17773 GCA_013401275.1 Pandion haliaetus | reverse complement strand
GGGGGGCGGGGGGGGAAGGGGGTGGTGTTTTAAGATTTGTTTTTTATTTCTCATTATCCTGATCTGATTTCATTGGCAATAAATTAAACTAATTTTCCCAAGTCGAGACTGTTTTGCCTGTGACTGTTACTGATGAGTGATCCCTCCCTGTCCTTATCTCGACCTGTGAGCCTTTTGTTATATTTTCTCACCTCTGTCCAGCTCAGGAGGGGAGTGATAGAGCGGCTTTGGTGGGCACCTGGCCTCCAGCCAGGGTCAGTCCACCACAGGCAGGATGTGATTGTTTTTGCTAGGCCACAGTTGGGGTGTTTTGTGCCAAATGCATGGTATTGTAAAGGCTTAGAAAGACCATGTGCCTGTCGCTGCTCAGAGGTGTTGAGCAGGGAAACACCACCCAGGTAGTGTTTGCCAAGACTTTCTCCTTCAGAAGGGAGCCTGTGCAAACCCTCCTGTTCCTTCTTACCCCTACCATCGTCCAGAGAATGGAATGAGCTTATCCAAGTGCTGCCTTAAGAAATGTTTCCTAATTGCTAGTCCTGAACACCCAGAGGTGTAAATCCAGAAGGAATTGGTGATAATATTTTTACATTGTGGTTATAAGAAATGTTAAAGATTACTGTTGCTGAGGGATATTAACAGAAAATCCCAGAATATTTTGTGCATTCATCAATGCTTTGGTTAGAATTGGTTTTGCTGTTTCTTGTGGTGTTTGTGTTGGTCTACTAGTCAGCAGTCAGAGAAGAGAAGGAATATTTTATGGAATGCAAGGTGTAAATAACACTGTGGGGAGCCCATGGCAGGGCTAGAATATGAAGCTGCTTTTTGGTGTTGGGGGGTTTTGTTCTTCCCCCGGTAAATCAGGCTATAAGCTATTCCTATTAGTAGCAAGGTGGTAAAGGTTGATGTCTGGATTTCAGTAGCTTACAGGCCTCTGGGGTGCTGAGGAGGCTCTGCAGTGGGAATCGCTTCATTGCACAGACTGAGCAGTGCGACAGTGGATGTGCAGTGGGGAGAGACTGTCTCCAAGTCTTAACAGACAGACTGAACAGGCTATGTGGTTTTACTGCACCTTCTGGCTGGTCTCATGGTGTGAGAGATGCGATGATGCCCATTTAAAGGTGATGGGATAGGAACAGTCTGTTAAAGTGAAAGGGTTGGGACTGAGAAGTGACCCCTCAGAATTTGCAATGCAGCCAAAATACAGCCCAGTGCAGAGCTTGTACCACTCTTTGTACCAGGTAAAAACTTTGAACTGGTCTTGTGTGTGCTACTGGGTGGAGAGAGAAGTGAAGACATGTTGCGTAGAGGGGGAGACTATTCTAGTGCTAAAGACTGCAGTGATTAATCATAGAGAAATCAAAGGCTGAGAGATGCAACAGCTTCTTTCTGCCATGTGGTTGTATAGGGATGACACCGCTGTGTTTGTGTCACCGTCTCGAGCTCTGAGACTTCCCTCTTGGTGGGATTTGGGGGTGAGAAGTACCCTGAGAAGCTGTTTGGTTCAGGTGTGTCCTGTGCTCTCTTCCAGATCAATCTCACATGTCTTTTGAGGAACTACTGCGGGTGCAGTGTGATACAAGAATGAGAGTGTGCAAGCAGGTGACCGGTGGGAAGAAAACTGCAAAACCTACCAAAGCTACAATGAAGCAGCAACAAGGCAAAAAGGGGTAAAGAGGTTCTTTTGTCATCAGAAAAATGTGCATGTGTGAGCTGTTTCAGAGCTCTTGATATCCTAGCCTGTTCAAAGTCCCAGCAGCCGCCTCTTACTCGATAGTTAAATTGGCACTAGATTCCTTTACACCCTCTGTATAAAGGCACTTTTAACCCACGGCATGGTATACTTCTCTTTTAAGCTGTATGATAGTGCTTTACTTATGTCCCCTGGGCCCTAAAATAGTTATCCTGCTGTTTTCTAAACCCCTTCCAGCTTATCAGCATCTTCTGCCTGGCTCCACTGGCTGGAGCTGCAGTGGCAGCCAATTGTTCTGGGATTTCATTCATCCTTCTGCTGTTGTCTCATCTGTGGCTTGCCTGTGTTGATTTTCCTTTTTTTAACTCTACAGTACTTATCACAGACTTTTTCCTGTCCTCAGTGGTCTTTACATCTCCTATTTGCATACTCTGTAGGTGCTATTGATGTGGTGACTATAAAATGTATTCAACAAAACAAAAACTGTCAGATCTTTTTACAGTCCTCCACAGGCCCCCACTGATAACAACTGTTACACCATTACACTTTATTTGCAGTACTTACTGGTTTTCAGTCCGCAGAGTCATATTTAAGTGATTCAACGTGTTTCTTCTGTTACACTGGCATTCCCTAACCTGTTTCTGAATTTCTGCTGAATGCATGTTTCTTCTGCTGTAAACAGTTGACTAGAATAATGTTTCTGCTTTACCTTTCACCCAAGAGTCTGGGGGATTTTGTGTAGTGCAACATCTTCACACAGTGTCTCTATTTCTGCCACAGTTTGCATATCTGGTTTTATTTCATTCCCCTAATCCTTTAAGTGATGCATCACTGTAAATCCCACATGCTGGTTCTCTCATGTTTTTGTTACGGAGATGAGCTTCTTGGGGAAAAAAAAAAGAAAAAAAAAAACCAACAGAAAAACCCCAAAACAAACTTCAGGGAAATCCTCTGGAACCGAGTTGGCTTCAGCAATGCTGTATAAAGCTGACTTGAGAGCAGTGTACGGGGGTGTAGCCACCTCAGCGGACATGAAAATACACTGAATGCTGCTGTAAGTGGGATTTGGAAAACTTACTTATGCCTGCAGTGTTTATGTTCCTGCCCCAGTGTTATTGTGTTGCTGAATGTGGGTATAATGCCCACGTTGTGGGTACTCTCAGCGGGTCGTTCACAGGTCTCTTCATGTTTCTAATAACTTACCTGATGTACTGACAAATTGCAGGACACAGCATCCAAGTAATATGGGGAGAGTAATACCCCATTCTCCCACCTTCTACTGTCACCCTTGTACGCATCAAGCTCTAAAGGCCTGTGTTGCAAGGAGTACGTGTTCGCTTCATTGGTTGTCACCATGGTCCTCACGGTCCCGGTTCACTGTGAAGTCTCTTTTGAGATATGTACCATAAGCTGTAAGGCTTTATTCCTGGGGGCTGACCTTTTCTTTGCCTGTGTTATGGTATGCTTTCTTGCTGAGCCTGGCCTCAGTAGAATTGGCCTGTCTTTAACTACCAGGTCAGTGCAGAAATTCCCAACTTTGGTCTCACCTTTCAGTGTAAGTATTAGTCCAGAGTGCGTGAGTTAGGTGGTGGGCCAGGAATAGAAGAGGGTTGTTGCATGATGAATGAAAATATGGAGACGAATAAATGAGTATGGCACACTTACTGATGCAGGTGGTGGGTTTTCACTTGGTACAGTGGGGCTGTATCAATTTTGTGTAGGATTGTTTTAACCACACATTTATAGATTGATTGGTTGTAGTAGCCTTGTCTGGCTCTTGACCAAAGTCACCTTTTTGCTCTGTGTAGGTATCATGGTGAGGATTGAGTGGGAGAGTCTGCCATTTTGGCACCGTGCAGTAATGTTTTCCTGACAGTCTGGCTAACCTCCTGATATGTTAGCCTGGGCCTCATTCTGTCCTCTGCTACTATCAAGTACATTTTTCCCTTTTTTCAGGCCATTGGAGATGTCTGCCAAGAAGCCTGTACCTTTTCTGAGACAAGTTGTCTCTGTTACAAAGAAGGTGGGTGCTCCCCCTCCCCAGTTCAGGACATGACTTTCCTTAGCAGTGCTGATAGGGCACAGATATGATCCTGGGGCTGCTGAAGATGACACAGGCTGGTTTTGGAGGATAGGGCTTGGGCCAGTGTCTGGGGAGAAGAAGAGATTGGGTGCAGGAGCGGCTGCTGTCTGTATGACCTGCTGCCCTGCATGATGCACAACTTGAGGAGTAGCTCGAACATTTGAGACTCAAGTGTTTCTAGAAGATGTAAAGGTTGCCACCAATGACAATTGCACTGCAAGCTATGGTCATCATTCAGTGCTAATCACATTGGATGTTCAAATGTCCATCTAGTTTCTAATCTGAATATAACTTTGACTTATTGCTGGATCATCTTAATATGTTAATTTCCACAGTTAGAGATCTCTTTTTGTCTCACTCTTTTTGTGTGACCTGACCGAGGTAATCTGTGAAAATCTAGATAGGTTTGAATCCAAATCCATCACCTTGACAACATGTGTTCACTCAGCTCTTGGTCTGGGAGTTGCAGGTGTTTGGAAGCAGCACTCATGGTGTTGTTACTTGAATTAGCTGCTCCTGGGTGATAGACTTGCATATGATGATGCCTGTTGCTTGTTAGACTGGATGCAGATGTGATGACCTTGTGAGGGACTGCCACCTTGATTATTGGACTTGGTCCTTGCTAACTGCAGATGTTTTCAATGGTGGGTGCATAATATTGCTAGTAAAGAAAATGGTGAGGTCTGATCTGTGGAAGGAGAGTAAGTAGGCTATTAACAGGGTAATCCTGGCCACAGCTCTTACCTTTGCCTTCTCTGCCTTCAGGTCCACAGAGACCCTCGATTTGATGACCTGTCTGGAGAGTATAAGCCTGAAATATTTATGAGGACATACAGCTTCCTGGACAGCATCAAGAAGCAGGAGAAGGAGGTGATGCTGTGTGCCTGTCCTTGGCCAGAAGAACCTTGCTTGGCAGGGGCAGCTTCTGCAAAGGCTTTTCACAGTGGAGGTGGCAGGCAGGCAGTCATGCAGCTTTCTGCTCTCTTCTTCAGATGATTCAGAAGCAGCTGAAAAAATGCCGGAATGTGGAGCAGAAGGAGAAACTCCAGCAGCTCCTGAACCGCATGGTGAGTTCAGTGCAGTATCTCCTCTCCTGTGAGGCAATGCACTAGAAGAGAGGATGTGTGACCTGAGGTCTGCCTAGACACTTGCTGACACAGGCCATCCTTTCTGTACAGACACAGCAAGAACAGGCACAGAAAAAACAGCAGAAATTGAGGGAGAGGGAGCTGTCTTTGAAGAGACAACAGAGGGAATTGGCCAAGCAGGGAAAGAAACCCTTTTTCCTAAAGAAATGTAAGTACTCAGTGTGAACTTGCTGCAGGAGGACCTAGAGGGAGTACTGCTGACAGGACTCTAAGCACTGGAAGTGAGTTATCCATAATATTCCTCAGAGCTGTGGAAGGATGGTTCTAGCTCTGGTACTCAAAGGGACAAGCCAGGCCTGGAGCCAGGGAGGGAGAGGTGAGGAGGGGCTGGTCTGTGGAGGTGATTCAGGCTTCAGTTTAAAACCTTGCTCCCCTCCCCTCTACAGCTGAGAAGCGGAAATTGGAGCTAGCCGAGAAGTATGCAGAGCTGAAGAGAAGTGGAAAGCTGGAGAGCTTCCTGAACAAGAAGAGGAAGAGGAATGCCATCAAAGACAAGCGCCGTCTGCCCTCACAGAACTTGTGACGGCTGGACAGACATGCTGTTGTCTGGCACTGGGACTTGCTCTGCCCTGGCCAGGCCTGGAAGATGGTCATCCTTCCCCGTATCTGCCTTTCACTGTACAGTGGGTGCTGTTAGGCAGCAGAGCAGAGGCTGAACTGAAGGAAATAGTGCTTTTTTTAGCTGAAATGTCCTCTTCACTTGTGGTTTACACCATGCCTGTGTGGTGACAAGTCTGTCGTGCAGATGCACATGATGTTGACAGCTGTCTCCTCCTTGTACCTGCTCATCTCTTCCTCTAGCTAGGAGAGCACGAGCCTTACCCTGCATTGCTGGCTTTACTCAAGGCCTTACCAGACACCAGGTGAGGTGGGAAAGGACCTCAGGTGCGAGGGCTCTGGTATAGCGCCTGCCCAGAGCAGGGTTAGCACTGACTTCAGGCGAGGTTGCCCAGGGCTGCTTCAGTTGGGTCTGGGAATGGCCAAGGACAGATGCCACTACCTTTCTTGGCCTCTGCTGCACTGCTTCATGTTCTCAAGATGAAACTTTTTTTCCCTCCTCCAGGAAACCTGCCTGGTTTTTGTCCATAATCAGTCTTGTTCTCAGTGAAGTGCCTGGCTCCATCTTCCCAGTAGCTTGGGGGGGTCAGGGAGGGGAAGGGGTGCTGTTAGGTCTCCCCAAAGCCTTCTCTTCCTGAGGGTGAATAAATGCTGTTCCCTCAGCCTTTCCTTGCAGTGCTCCAGCCTCTGACGCCTTCCACATCTTCAACCAGAGTCAGCCCAGAGGACCAACATTTATCTTCCAGGGGCCCAGCCTGGATGCTGTATCTGGATGGAGTCTCACAAGTGCTGAGTGAAGGAGAAAGGATCATACCCCTCTGCATGGGCTGCACACTGGTGATGCAGCCCCTGGTGTGGGCTGGCCTTCCTCGCAGCTAGGGCATGCCGCTGACTCTGCTCAGGTACTGCTGCCCAGGGGCTGCCTCTCTTGGCTTCTCAAGGTGGTCTCTACAGGGCTATTAGTGCTTCTAGGAAACTGATTCTGTATGAAATAAAATCCTTCAGTTTTCTCAGTGTTGGTGCTGTACAGGAGTTAATGCCTCTCTCCACCATTTTGTTTGTTGCTCTCTTGTTTCTCCTTGCTTCTGCTTGCTCCTCTCTCCTTTGGGTGTGCTGACAAGGAGGTGATGTTGATGTGACCCAGATGATCTCTGACAGGTCAGACTGTGTGCTGGGAAAGTGTCTTGGCTCTGCAGAGCACAGTGCTCCCTGGGCACAGCTGTGCTGTGTGCAGGTGGGCAGCTGGTGTGTGGGACCTGGAGAAGGGCCTTGCAGTGAGCAAGAAATGGAATGATGAGCAACTCAATCATGCCTACCTGAGGGTGTTGCTGAAGTATCTGCCTCCACTGCAGTTCCTGTGGGTGATGCAAGTTCTGCTCTGGTGACAGGTTTTAGTGGAACCAGGGAAAGGCAGTGGAAATGGGATGTGCCAGCTGGCTACAGACCATATGGAAATCCTCAGCTGCCTTTAATCTGCCTGTGGCTTATTGCTTTGCATTTGTGCCTGGCTGCTTCTTCATCCTCTTCTTGCTTCATGACATGGGATGTGGAGCCTGCAGCATCCTTGTGACTTCAAGGAGAGTTACCTTGGCAGTGGTGTGGCAGTACCAAAGCCCAAGGCTGTCCTGGGCTTTTGTGGCATTGGTCAGTTTTATGCTCTCAATTTTTAATCCAAAGCTGAACAAACCTCCACATGTACTTTAATGCAAGAAGGGAAGATGACTGGGGCCTGGACAGGCTGGAGGTGCTGCCCATGTGTCACTGCTGTCAGGGCCTTGTTTGAAGGGCCACATGGGAGCAGCATTCCTGAGTCCGTGTGTTCCCATCCCCAGCTGCTAGTAGGTCATGCCCAGCAGGGAGCAAACCTGGCGCACCCCCAAAGTGGTCCTGCTTTCCCCTCCTGCTCCTTGTGAGCCAAAGGGCTCCTTCCTCCTGAGACCTGCATGCCTGCCTGCAAGGAGGACATGCTGCTGGATGTCACCTGCTTCTCTTCAGCACCTTAGCAGGGAGGAGCAAGTCTGCTAGCCTGGCTCTCCTTGCCAGACCCTGGGCTCAGTACCCTGCAGCAGGGGAAGCTTTTGGCGTTGCCCAGGTCTGCCAGTGTTGTGGTGGCACTGGGCATTGGGGACAGGCAGCAGCATGGCAACACCAGCTCCAACAGGAGGAGATGCTTCCAACATCTCCAGAGAGCTTTCTACTGCTAGGGGAGCTGCTTTTCCTTGTGGCCTCCCAGCCTCGAGGAGGCAGTTGGGTTATTTTCCTTCTGTTTCTAACGCTGTCTTGGCAGTGTCCCTCTGCCAGACCTGCTCTGGCATCCCTCCAGGTGGAATGTGGGGACTTGCTATGGGTGTCCCTGGGGAGGACATGGGACACTGGGCATGGCTGGCACCAGTTGATGTAACTGCAGCTGGTTGCACAGGCAATGGTGGCTGACAAAGCTTCCACACCTACTCCCCCAGTGATACCCTTGAAGCCCATCAGACTCACAAGAACCTGCCTCTCCTCTCTGAGCTGCTGGCCAGGAGCAATGGCTTCAGATACTGGTGTCTGGGTGGCTCTCCCCAGGCCAGAGCAATCACTGAGCAAGCCCCCCGCACTCCAGATGTGCTCTGCAGCTGCACATCCAGGCTCATGTGGACAAGGGACAGGCACCCATGGGAGCTGGTGGGGCCTGCCTGCCGGCAGGGACAGAGACAGGAGGAGGCTGCAGGGCTCAGGTCTTTTATTGCAAAGAGGGAGATAGGAAAAAGGACAGTCACCCCTTCTGGGCCACCCCAGGCCTGCAGCTGGCTGAGAAGGGTGACAGGCAGGGGGAGGCCCAGGCCTCACTCCCCCAGCATGGGGAATCCAGCTCATGCAGTGGGGAGCAGGCTGCTTCCAGGCACCAAGCTGGAGCCAGGGCCAACCACCACAGCGGAAGAGGTGATGCACAGTGTTCCCTTGCAGTCCCCCCAGCCTGAGCCCTGGCTGGCCAGAGGGCAGTGCTGTGTGGGGAGCACTGATGGGGGGAGCCTGGCACAGGGTAGGGCTGCCTGGCCCCAGCTAGACATGGCACACGGTAGGCAACCCTGGCGTCTTCCTCTGCTCCACTGTCCAGCTCACTCAGCAGGGTGCTGAGGTCCCAAACTGCTCTGCAGCCTTTTGGAGGCTGCTATGGGGGGGCCCCTTGCCATGCAACCTTCAGGGACCAGAGCAGCTTCACCCAGGGAGGGAGGGAGCGGGGTCATTGCCCTCTGTCCAGGCGGGGAGCTCAGCAGGCTGCCCTGGGTTTGCAGGTATGGCTAGATGTGGTGGTACCCAGCCTGTGGCTCCTGCTGGCTTGTCATGTGTTGTCCTGGGCCAGCTCGTCAGGGCAGGAAGGCTGGTGCCGGGACCTTTGCAGCCCTGGGGAGGGTTGGGCCTGGGCGCTGTGCTGCAGGGCCAGGTCTGGCCCTAGGGGTGCATGGTGCCGGTGCTGCTGGTACTGCACAAACGTACAGACCTTCAACCCAATGGCCAGCATGTTCTTGCCCATGAAGATGCTGGAGACTCGGGCGTCCCTGAAAAAGACCATGTTGCTGCCTCGGATGAAGATGGTGGTGATGTTGATGGTGAGCATGCTCAGCATAGGGTACAGCATCATCCGGTGCGGCATGATGCCAATCCCTTGCATGCTGATCTCACAGAGGGACACGCAAGGGAGGACCAGGAGCAAGATGTAGCAGTAGAAGAACATGATACCCTCAGCCCAGAGAGGCAGCCCCTTCTTCTGGGGCTCCCACAGGTTGGCCTGGATGTCCAGCACATCCAGCATGTCCACAATAACCCAGAAGAGGCGGTTGCGGAGATCTTCTTTCTTCTTGAATGTCCTGACGTACTCCATGTGCTCTGTGGCCACCAACAACACGTAGAGGGCTGGGATGCAGATGGAGAGCAGCAAGGTCAGCGCTTTGCGGGCTATGAGATCCAGGCTTTTCCGGTCAACTTTATAGTTCTGGTATACAAAGTAGACTTTGATCTCCAGAACGAAGACATACAGGAACCAGAGGATCATGGCGTAGCCCCGCTTAGCTGTCTTTACCTCTGCCCCGACCCAGATGGCCACATAGCGGAGCACCAGCAGGAAGCACACGTCACCCACTGCCACCATGACACAGATGCCCAGCTTTCTGGAGCCCTGGCTCTGTTCCACCAGGTAGGCGTCCATGAGGATGAGGCTGGTCATGATGAGCACAGTGGAGAGGCATACATGGGGCTTGCTGACAGGTGGGGGGGGAACCATCCTGCACAGAGGAACAGGCAAGGCTGTCAGGGAGTTGTTTGTTGNGGGGGGGGCAGAGAAGTTCATAGTCTCTTCTCCCATCCTATGTGCCTGCTGTTCCAAACCTGCAGACTCCTACCTGAAGTGCTCCTGAGACTCCTGGCCAGGCCATCCTGGTGGCACACACTGGCTGAAACCAAGCTCCTAGGCTGAACATGGGCATATGCTGGGGCAGGCTGGACAGCCTTCAGGCACTTGGGATGCTACTGCCTCTTCCAATAGCTCATCTGCTGGTTAGTCTCTGCCACTGTGAAGGGCACATGCCTTGTTTTCCATGGGATTTTGCAGCCAGTGGCACTGGTTATATTCTCGCCCCACAAAGCAAACAAGACCATATCTATGCTTTTAACCCAAGCAGCTCCTTAGCTGCTATGATCCGGGACTGCTCTGTTTTTAGTCTCCTTTATTTTCATGCATAGCATGAGGCAAAGGATTATTTTTAGCCTGGCTGTCCTGGGGGGTGGGAGTGAAGAAATCGGCCCAGCATCTTCCATTTCCTTCAGCCTCACGCTCCCCAAGAGCTCTGCCTACAGCTGTTTGCCCATGCCCACCCTGTCCCAGAACGACAAACTGAAAGCAAGGAAAAGCAGCAGCAGCCCACAGCTCCAGGGCACAAGCAGCGCTGCAATAGGCCCTCAATTTCACCTGGATGTTCAGCTTTCCCAGGCTGGGGCAGAGCAAAGCACAGTCCCCAAAAGCACCCTGCCTGCCTTGGATGGCACCCAGGCTGTCAGGCTCCCTTCCCCTGGCCATGCACAGCTGCAGGCAGCTGCTGCCAGAGACAGAGGGAGGATGGAGCTGGGGCCTCACTGGGCATGGCTCGGCAGCTGCTCTGGAGGGGAGCCAGCCCCCCCAGCTGAAATGGAGGATGAAGCTGGCCTGCTGACTGCGTGGCACAGCACTGCACGATGGCTCTGTGCACACAGCCCGTTCAGCCACACCTGGCCCACGCAGGGGCCCTGGGACCCCATCCTGGTCACCCGGTGGGCTGTGTGTGGGTAGCACTCGACCATGGAGCAGGCACCTGGGAGCAGGACACTGACAGCACAGGGCCCTGGCCACAAACTACCCAAACTCCCGCTTTTTGGCCGAGGGAGCGGGCGTCCTGTGCAGTCGTGTCATCCCAGGGCCCAGAAGCATCCTGGCACGTTGAGGGAGGGAGGCAGCAAAGCCTAAGCCCACCGGACACGGGTGCCTCTATGGGGGAGAGATCAGAGGCTGGTGAGCATGAGGGAACTGGTGGATGTGGCACAGCTGGAGCGTGCCACGGGGCTGGGGTTTCACCCCACGGCCTCATCCAGCCTTCGGAGGAGCCGGAGCCAGCCCAGGCCCCCA
>VYZV01004621.1:59313-70229 GCA_013401275.1 Pandion haliaetus | reverse complement strand
AAAGGGAACAGACCAAAAAGAAAGCAAATGGTAACTTTATGAAACAGCTTTCAGAGTACAGCATGCTACACTTAAGAGAAAGCATCCTTGGTAGTATCAAAGCATTAAATATTCTCCTTAATATCCATATTCAAACACACTCCCAGAACTCTCCACTTTCTTCATTCCAAAACCAGGTGTTAAGATGTGCACGTCTGGTTAAGTTGAAGTTTGCTTTACTACAAGAACTGGCGCTATTCTCAACTGTGAGACCTCAAATCAGACATCTGCAAGATCTGATTCTCCTCACCACAATGTCACTGTGACAGGGAGCGCAGAACTGAGTATAAGCCCATTCATGTTTAGACACAAACACAACTTCAACAGTTCAAAACTCATGTGGGCTCTCACAGCAACACTGCAGCAGGAGATGGAAAGGGTTAGATAATTAGCGTGCCTGGCAGGGCAGTAACATGATGTTTGGCTAGCCAGCACTTACAAACTCTCCTGTGATCCACCCTACATCCAAAGTGAAGAATTTTTCATCTCATTTCATACTTAATTAGAGAACATAGACATATTTCAATTAGCCAGCTTTGACTTTTTACAAAGCTGTTTGTTACAGCATCAAAGTGTTCCCTAGGGGAATGCCAGTGGCTTTATTTGGTAATTCTCCTCTGTCTCGTATTACATAGAGATATGAGAAAATTAGGACAATTAAGAAAAATAATGAGAACAGTTTTTGCTAGGAAAAAAAGGTCTGATGACAAAGAAAGTGGCAATCTTAGCAACCTGGTGCTGCAATCTGTGCAAAACAGGGCCACCAGGCAGCCACTCCTTGGATTTGGTAAGGATTAATGACTATTTCATTACATGGAAGGTGACAACCTGCAGATTTCCCCTGCAGCTATCTTCCGATCTGTGCTATTTGAATGCACAAGTGATCCTGAAAGGTGGTTAGCCTTATCATCTGCAAACTGCCAACTCACTGAGTTAATCAAGATTGTGAAAACAAGAACTGCTGGATCTCACAGCATTGACTGGTTGACAAAGTCATGAAAGAAAGCCTGTTTATAAGCAATTTCAGTAGCACAGGACAGCAATGCGTTCTGAATTATTATACTCAGAGATCCAAAAATGGCAGTAGTTTGTTCTTTTTGAGGCATCAGCCCAACGGTTATCAGCAGTCCCAAAAAGAAAACTGAGTATTAAGTGTTCATAGGAATAGAGACTGGAAAGCATCTTTATGACACTGTATGAACTCCAAATGACCCTGCTTCTTGAATACTACCATGCAATTTTAGTCTGTTCACCCATTGTCTCAGAGATAGCTGAGCTTAGCATACAGAAAAGAAGATAAAAGCACAGAGTTGTCCTGTACTAAATACCATGACTCTGCAGCCCAAAAGCCATGCAAAAAGGTAAGGTATGTAATGCTGAGTGGCACAGAGTGGATGAATAAGGATCAATAATTCAATTTCTCCAAATAAACCTGCCTCCAGCTGGTTTCACAACACAGAGTTTGTTTGCTCAGAGCAGGTAAGATATTTCTTCAGGCAATGCACAATTAAGGTGCTGAATTCCTTTGCTACAACATAACTGACCTGGGTGCGTTCAAAAGGCAACTGACATCCACAGAAGAAAAAAAATCCATTGAGTGTTGTTAAACACAAAGATACTACCTCTGGCTCTGGAAGTTCCTGAGCTACAAGTTGCTGCAAATTAGGGAAATATGGAAGGAAGATATGACCCCCACTCTAGGTCACTGTCAGACAAGGGACAAGATCAACAGGCCCTGCACTGGTGTTCTTACGTTTTTTCATTTTCTCACTCGTGAGAGGGAACATCCATAATAAATTTGATATCATTAGGTCACAAATACAGAGACATGATTTTGTTACTGCTATTTGATAAAAGCATGTACTTAGCATGCAGACAGATGGCGCTCCAGGGAAAGGGGAGTCTCACAAAGCTCAGGATATCTTTCAGCAAGTAGCAGTTCAAGTAGCCCTCACTAGAGGGCACCTATGCTGCACTGCAGTACCTAGCACAGACTGCTGCTACAGTCCACAGGAGCAGGGAGGCACCACAGCAGTATCACTGACAGGTCAAATCACAGACTAAGCTTTTCATCAACTCCAAGAGGTTCTCAAACTTCTAGGAAGGCAGGACAGGTTGCCCTCGAGGAGTTACATTTTTATCCACCCAAATATTGGTCTGTCCTCAGTCAAAAAGAAAACCCACCTTATTTTTCTTCATCTGCACAGTAAACCAAATGACTTGCATAAGGACCAGAAAAGAATAGCTGGAGGATCCCAGAACAAAAACTTCCTAAAGTCACTGGCAGAGCATTTTGCAGGTTGTCTTGCTACAGAAAGGACCTATCAAGAGTTTAAGGAAGCACCATGTTCCTACTCAAGGATGTTGGCATTGACATATGAGTGTTTTGGGGTTTTTTAAATGCTAAACTTCTGGTACAGGCATTAATATGTCAAATCTCATTTTGCAAACAGTATGAACTGTAAAGAAAAGGTTTAATCATGTAACAGTCTCTCTTAAAAAGAAATTGTAACTTTTACTTTATAGCTCTTTAGCCAAGTACACACTTCAGAAAACAGGAAACCAAGTCATAGATAGCAGGTATTATAATACAAAATCCATATAAACTGAGAACAATTGGGTTAGGGTAGAGCTAACAACTCCAACAGTCCTCAGTCCCAAGAAAGATTCAGTATCTTCCTTTGCCTTCTACCCAGAAATAGCCAACTGCAAAAATGTCCTTTTTAACTTGATTTCACAAATGAAGAGAACCTGCCACAGCCTGTCAAAAACAGTTTCACTCTCCTCTGAGGTAAAGCATGGTATTATCTGTCCTTTGTGTGTATGCGCATCAATAAATCTGTTCTCTTTATTCAAGCACTTTCAGTATGTGGAAACACTAACAGTACACTTGAGAAAACAGTTCTGTAAACAGTTCATAGAAGACTTGTAAATGATTAATATTTAGTAGTTACCTTAATCACAAGGATCCAATATAAAGAATAAAAGCAAGTTATGAGGCATTCAGGGCTACATTCATCTTTTAATTTAGATATTTACCTCATCATCTCCCAGTGAATTTATTTGTTCTAATTTTCTGGTCCAGTATCTGGCCTCTTCTTCAGGGATATCTATACCAAAAGAATAAGTCACACCACCTTTTTAACCAGGCAAATTTGCATTTATCACCAGCAGTATTATAATGGAGGATATTCCAAGATCACACCACAAAAAAACCACACGTAATTTTGAAGTAATAGGACTGCCTTATGTTAGCACTCGGAAAACAAACATTGTAAATAGTAACACAGTTCAAGGGCTTACATTGCTTTCTTGTTTAAAGCTGATTAACCAAATGCACACTGCAAAGGTAGGAAAGAGTAAGACAGACTGGTTCAGATTTAATTCAAGTATTAGTTTTATGAAAAGCCATTTCACAATGATACTAATACACTTACTATATGCTTGATAACATATAGCAAGATCAAGAGCCTCTTCTGGAGGCTTTTATAACCTCAGTAGAACATGGGCTCCTTTTGAATAGCACAACTTTCTTACATACCCAGTGTAATACAAATTAAGTAACAAAAGAAATAGTCTCTTGTTTTCCTTTGCAGGCAATAAGCCAAATCTTTTGAGGCAATGAACAGTGTTACAGGCAGTTACATTCACATGAACGCACATTCCTATTTTTACACCACGCTGCAACTGCATTGTGAAATGAATCACAACAACCCTTTTACCTTCTAGAAGATTTATCAAATTGATGACTGACAGCAAGTAGCAAGCATTATCACCTTTATTTTGGTAACTATTTTCTATTTCACACTTTGAAGTAATATAGTGTCCTAATGGTTTGAAGGGGAACACACTTCTGCCACTCAAAATTTCATCTCTCAAAGTGTACCCTTGGAGGTGCGGATGAACTGCTGTGGAAAGCTTAACACAAGGCAAGTTAGGTACAAACTGTGTTTAAAGAATAGAGCAAGAGGTGCACAGCACCAAGGGAAATAACCTAATGAAATAAAAAGCATCAGTCAGGCTGTCAATCCAGGAGAATTAGGTAAATTATTTAGGAATGGAGGAGTGTAAAATCATTGAAAAGAGGGGGAAAAAAATGTTTGTTTGGGGTTTTTTTTAGCCACTCAACATCCCCCTGACAGTAATGACTTCCGAAATTTGCTATTCACAGCCCAAAACTGCACCAATGCAGAAACTTCAGAGCTCACAGGAAGGAAGTGGAGGGACTGCTCCAGCTAGACACCACCAACCCTGCAAGCTGACAAATGAGGATGAGTATAATACCAGTTCAGCTAGTTTTCCCATCTCTTGTAACTCTTGGCACTCTCAGATGCCTCATCAGGAGCCAAGAAGTTTACAAGTTTGTTTTCCTGCAGTGAAGCGTACCTCCTGAACACAGTCACAATGA
This sequence comes from Pandion haliaetus, assembly GCA_013401275.1. NCBI lineage: Eukaryota > Metazoa > Chordata > Aves > Accipitriformes > Pandionidae > Pandion > Pandion haliaetus. The sequence goes on along the minus strand of VYZV01004621.1, from coordinate 65,782 downwards.
TATCCTAAGCTATGTGTTTGCAGGAATGGGAGAAGTAGGCTGGGATGGTCTCCTGATGAAAAGGTGGTTCTAAAAGTTACATCCACTCTCACTCTTGAGACAAATGAGGACAAGATTTACTGGCAGGTAGGCATTCCATTGGGGCATAGGATGCTTTCAGAAAGGACCAAGTATTACTTTCTTCTTATACTTAAAGGGGTTATCTGTTCTACATGTGTCCTCTCTCAGCCACACAAACCATCATCTTACGAAGCCAGCAACCCCAAAACTTCTGGAGATAAGTGGCCGGCATACTAGTACACGAACCACTTTCAACAAGAACAAGGAACATGACAGATTTAGTGGAATTTGAAGTTTCAGAACTAGGTATTTCCACAGACTATGAATTAACGTCTACACCTTTGTAAGAAACACCACTGTATTCTTATGCAACTAGTTTCACCCAGACAAGGGGGATAAAACAGGCCCTACTTGAGAAAGATTTAGAGAACTAGAAAATTAGTACCTGGCTCTAGAAAAACTGCATTAAGTCAAAAAAAGACAACCTATTTCTCCTTGCTTGAAGGGAGACCAAAGTAATTTATTTCAACCATAATACGCAGAGCTAGTTGCTCTTTCTTATGTACAGCACATTGCTTTGTTGTAACATGCTGTTATGGGTTTGTGTGGCGCGGCTTTCTTTGGTGGCAGGGGAGGGGGGCTGCAGAGATGGCTCCTTTAAGAAGCTGCTGGAAAATTCCCCAGCGCCAAAATGTCAGACCAGCCTCTGGGAGGGGAGTGACGGTGGTAGCGCCTCTGGGAGAACATATTTAAGAAGGGGAACTGGCAGCGTGGGGGTTGGGAAATGTGAGAGGAACATCTCTGCCGATACTGGAGTCAGTGTAGAAGGAGGGGGAGGAGGGGGCGCCTGAGGAGGCTGATGGCCCTGCAGCCCGTGGTGAGAAGGCAGGCTGTCCCCCTGCAGCCCATGGGGGTGAACGGTGGAGTGGAGGCTCCCGAAGATGGCCGTAACTCCATGGTAAAAACTGCGCTGAAGCAGTGTGAGACTGGAAAGCAGCCCGCGGAAAGGACCCGCGCCAGGGAAGTTTGTGAGGAACTGCAGCCCACAGAAAGGAACCACGTGGAGAAGTTGGTGAAGGACTGTCTCCCGTGGGAGGGACCCCACGGTGGAGCAGGGGACGAGTGAGGAATCTTCCCCCTGAGGAAAGGAGCGGCAGAGATGATGTGTGGCGAGCTGACTCAACCCCCATCCCCTGTTCCCCTGCGCTGCCGGGGGGAGGAGGTAGAAAGCACCGGGAATGGAGCTGAGCTGGGAAGGCAGGAGGGATGGGGGGAGGTTGTTCTGATGTTTAGTTTCCCTTCCTAATACCCTTGTGTTTTGTTTTTGTTTTGATTTGTAGTAAATTAAATTGATTTTGGTTTTTTTCCCAAGTTGAGCCTGTCTTTTGCCCATGACCATAAGTGGGGAGTGATCCCTCCCAGTCCTTGTCTTGACCCATGAGCCTGCCCTTGTATTTTCTCCTCATCCCAATGTGGCCAGGCGCGGGGGTGGGGGGTGAGTGAGCGGCTTCGTGGTGCTTTGCTACCGGCTGAGCTGAAACCACGACACATGCTATTAGAAAACAAGGTGAGAGAAACATGAGAGGGTTTTCCACAGCTACAGGAGTTGTAGAAAAATATATGTGCTTTTGATCGTCAGGGCTGTGGATCACAGCTGCACAGAATTATTAAATGAGCTCTGCACAAATTAGGGATGGCATTCAAAGGAAATCTGGACAGAATTAATCTATAAGACATCAATTAACTGAAGGGCTATCAGCATACAAACTGATGAGATTTAGGAGGACAAACTCCAACAAGGACCTGAAGCAATTCAAACGTTAAAGCCAAGCCTATGGAATTTTGTCTTTGAAAGCCATCACTTCTCCAGAAGGCGAAGAAAAACTCATGAACTGAGGACTAAAGGTCAGGATCAAAACAACTCAACTCTGGAGCCTGAAATCAAAACCAAAGAGCTCTAGGAGAGATGAAGCAATGGGTTACCATCAACACTGCAGAAACTGCAGTTGGCTCAGGATAGGCTTCAATGCTTTCCCATAAACTATGGTTTAGCGGCATGCCCAGGCATCAGGGAGGACCACATGTCTCTTGGATCTGTTCTTTCTATCCTGTACCCAGGGTGCCCATTTCATAAACGGAGCTATCAGATTTTTAGTGCAGGATTGCTGCTATTCTATTGAAACAGCTTCTTATGCAAGTCAGAAATAAAAATCTGCTACTGTCTAGATACTGGCTGCTTTAAGGACATCTTGGTCTTAAGAGAAATTCTTGTCACGAATACTAACAGCAGTACAGTTATTGCACAGCAAACCTCAAACAAGGAGCAACTAGCTTATGATCTTGAGTGAAGTTACCTGCTCAGAAGAAATGCCCAATGAGACAGAATTCTTTATTTTTTGAGGAAGCACTTTATAACTACTTTTTAGTTTCATCACCCATTTGTGTCTCGTCTCAGTCAGCTCTTTTGTTGAAGCTGGTTCTTTGGAATGCAGAGAATGGAAATCCCTAGTGCAGAGATCACAGACTGACTGCTTGCAAGGCAACGTCCACTGGCCAGCTCCTACATCACTGCTCAGCTTTAATTACAAGTGCAAGTTACTCTGCTACATTAACTTTTACAAGATAAAAAGATGAACTAGTCCAAACAGAGGCCATCTGATGCCAGCTCACGACTCTGCTGACATCATGCTTGGTTAACAAGAGGAGCAAGGCCATATGTCAGTGAAACAAAGCTGCTGAACAAGAACAGAAAGGACATGGGCAGATACGTTCACTAGCTTTTGGGGCTTCTTAATTTGATACCAACAGGGAAATATTGAAAGCTTTACTGTCCTTGCTCCTACTGCCATCTTCAGTTGGAAGCTGAACCCCCTGTCTTCTCTGGGCTCCTAGTATCAGGGAGCACAGAAGTCCAGTTGCTGCCTTTAGGAGGGGAGGCAAAGGAGATCCCATGGCTGGCAGGGCAGGGGACTTGCCAGCCAGGGCCCCATCCTACAGCACCTGAGTATGGTGGGCAGGGTAGGCCCAGAGATCATGGCCAAGTTCAACCAGGAGTCCAGATCAGCAGGCAGGTCCATGGTGACAAGGCAGGTCTGAGGTCAAGCCAGGAAGTCAGTCCACATCTGGGCCTGGATCTATGGGGTCCATAAGCCGCCATAGACATGGCTGTGGCTGAGGTAGGGGATCAGCAATTCCCACAGCATAACTCAGGAGTGAAGGCTCAGAGCTGAGCTGAAGTGGGACTCCTGGCCCATGAAGAGGGGATGTGGGTGGAGGTCCCAGGTGAGGCTGCTCAAAGCAATTAAGACTTAGCAGTGCACACAGGGCCCTAACACCTGAATACACTGCACCACCACAGAAATGGGGACACAACATTACAGAGACTTAACAGACTGAGAAAGGAATTAGAGGAGAATTTGCTGCACCTATACAGACCACTTCACTCACAGTTAGACCCCCTCAGGTACCTAAACATGACAGTATTTCCGCTTAAGAGATCTCTAGCTCGGCAATAACGAGGAGTTTCAGCCCAAAAGCTATTCTTGCTCTACTCCTTGCACATCACCTTGTGCCACCTGAGTTTTTCCCAGCAGGTCCTGGGCTGGGACATGCCCCAGGTCAGCATGAGTGAGAACAAGTACTGGAAGTAAAAGTGATACGTCCTCTCTTCCCCTTTCCTACAAGCCTTCATCTGGCTTCTTCTCTTCCCAGGCCCAATTTCTTACCTTTCCAGAGGTATGGGAGTCCTCACAAGTTCTCACAGAAATAACTTTGCAGAGCCGAGCATTTCTCTTTCTGCACAGTTCCCAAGACAATAAAACAACAAAGCACTTTTACTCCACCTGATGGCTGATCAGCAAGCTCCCAGCCTGGGATTGGTGAGAACACTAAAAGTATTTTCACTCCCAATTATCTACTAGAAACAGCATGGCACAGACGCAAACCACTATAGTTTGGGAGCCAAAAGGATTCTTGAGTACTCCATCCTGTGAAGGACTTGCACATAGCCATGGCTCTTCCAAAAAAGGGGGACAGAGTAAAACTACTTTTAAACTGCACAATTTTACACTTGAAAAGCAGCATCTTGCAAAGTCTGTGCCAGCACACATTCACTACATCAAGACAACAATAGCAAGACTGTCTTCTCCCTACCAGCAAATTTTCTAAACCAATCAAGAAGAAAAGCTGTCTCCCTTCCTTGATATGTCTGTCTTGCTCCTGAGAAGAAACAGATGATCAGTGGAGAAAGCTGCTCCAGCCTGTCTTCACTAACAACCACATCCTCCCATCAAGAAGGCAGTTTATTGCCATTTTTAAAAGACTACCAAGCATAAAAATGCTTTGCACTCTAGGGGTTAATACCAGCTCTCACTAACGCTTCACATTTCAAACGTTCACACTTTGCTGCACTTTCATGGAAGAGGATTTTCAGTCATTCTGCTTCTACGAGATCAAACATTTAAGAACATAGGACTGGCAGAGAACATTAGATGACAGTCTGGTTCACAGCACCACAGTCCATCACACACAGATGCTCACTGCAGAAGGGCCCACCACAAGCTAATGTCACACTAACACCACTACTGAAACACAATGCAAGAGCTGCAACTGGAATGTACAATGCGATGCATGGAGGATATATCAAGGCCACCGCAGATGTCCTTTGTCCCATTAGAAATCTGGGTATTAACAAAGTTTTAACTCCTGGATGACCTCAGGAAGGGTTATTTTATATCACCAGGAGCAGAGACTACAATTTTCACCAGCCTTTGTTAGGAAATGATTGCTTCCCAACTCCAAGCATGGTAAACACTTAAAACCAACTTCAGATTAAAAAACAAAACCAAAAAACTCTAAGGTATCTTCATCATGTACTACTACTAGCAGCATCAGCACATTCTGCATTTATTTCAGCTTTAGCTGTTGCCAGTCTCCAGAGTACCAGGAAAAGACATACCAGGAAGGAAGAATCTTGAACATATCAGGTGGAAGCAGAAGCAGCAAACTAATCCAAGATAAACACAGTGCAAACAACAAACCAGTTTCTAAACCTCTTTGCATATACAATCATGTTTTACACCAAAGACTTCAGCTCTTCTGGCTTTCAAATTCATTTATTATCTTTTACAATCCCTTAAAAATTTCTCAAGCTCCATCTAAATACAATGAAACATTTTAAATACACAGACTGAATAACCTGGGGTACTGCATCTGTGTGCATCATCTAACCTAAATGAAACAGAGCAGCGAGAAGTGATAGAAAAAGCACAGAAGCACAGCCAAACAGAAGAACACACTATTTTTTTAAAGCTGCTAACCCAGACAGCTATATTTTACCAGACTTGGAAAGTAGCACAAGCTGTACATATGCACACATATTGCTCCGGTTCTTGTGTATCTACAATAGCCAGGAGATCTTCACCTGGGAAACAAAACGTGATACACGATGTTCCTAAGTGTCACTCCAAACATACTGTTATTAAAACATTACTTCTACAGCAACAGAGCTGCTGACTTAAGAACTTCCACAGCAGATCAGTGATGCATTTAATTCTCTGTGTAGTTTTAAACCAGCAGTTCCCAGCTCATATGACAACACAGTCCTAACATGTGGGGCACTAAAAGTCCATACTGCTACCTTCCACTTAAAGGCAAACTGACCTGCAAATCCATCAGGAGAGATACAAAGGCAGTAATGTGAGCTGAGCTACCTCCATGCATCCCTCCAAGTCTCACAGTACTACAAGGGCAGGGAGACAAAGCCTAATCCACCTTGCAGGGTCCTCCTCTATCCTAGATAGAGTTGATGGCAGGAGACGTTCAGGCATGGTGTGAAGGGAAGCACCACTGGAGAAGGTGATAGGGGTAGATTCTATCTCTAGAGGAATATCTCACACTCTTGGTGCATACCACTTTTCAGCCTGCTTCTGACCTTGCCATGGCAGGACAGACTGAAAATGGAGAAGATCCAAGAAAAACTGCAGCACTCTTCAAATAAAAAGCAGCAGAAGCCTTGAAAGCACCAACTGATGCACCCAGTTCTTTCTGGACATCATGAAACAATGGACAGGCAGCCAACTTTTCACACTCTAAAATAAAAACCCTTCAATACAGCAGTGTGGAGTCCCTGCTATTTCAGTATTTGGCATAGTAAGCAAAGGAATAAGTAATAGATGTGATTTAAATGATCAATTGTGTTAAAAACAGAAGAGTCACAAAATACTTGTTATTTACTTAATTTTTTCAGTTTTCTGCATGAATTCCTATTTCTTAGAATTCTATGTTCTGTAGAACATCATACATTCTAAAAAAGTAGTTAAAAAAACCCAAACCAGAGTCCTGTGTTTTGAGTATAGGAGTAAGGAAAAAACACACTATTACCTGAATTTTTTTTTTTTTTTTTTTTTAA
>VYZV01004621.1:38982-59307 GCA_013401275.1 Pandion haliaetus | reverse complement strand
TTTTTTTTTTTTTAAATCTAGATGCTCTAACACATAATGGTTTACAGGGAGTCTGTTTTCCTATACCTGAAAAAAAAAAAAAAATTCACAAAATGCAGAGCAGTCCAAAATGTGAATTGCAGAAGAAAGCAAATTCTCTTTTGGATACTCTCTGAACACACAGGGAGACATTGGAACTTCATTTTCTTTTAAAGCAGATACAGTTTACAAGCAACTATGTCAGAATGAACTTAGATGAGAAGGTAGCAGCTACCAGCCTTGCCTTCAGCTATGTGTGCTGTGTTCTCTCCCTCCCAGAACACTTGCCCCAATGAACCAATGTTTCACCTCACAAGGAAAGCGAGTTGTTCGTCTTCCTGTGTAACAAGCAACTTCCCACTGACAGGATGACAGCAGCAGTGAATCACCAGGACATTTTCACGAGAAAGAGGGATGGCTCCAGGCCAACATTAGACAGCTTAGTTGTCAAGACAGCTGAGAGGTCAGATGCCTTTTCCCCCTTACACGCTGGACTGTGTAGTTAAAGAGCAGTGCCTATTACATCTATAAAACACTGCATTCATCCTGAATTGCATCATCCAGTGGCCTGTGCACTCAAAATAGTACACTCGGAGCACAACATACTGTTAGTATTGACTGCAGTGCTGCAGGGCCAAAGCCTGCATCCTCCCTTGCACACCGAAAGGGGGTATGAAACTAATAGATGACCTAACTCTTTTCCACAACAGATGGCCAATCCTGACAGTTGCTGGCCAAATGCCAATGGGTGTACAAATGCTCCACCAGTGCTTAGAGCATGATACAAATTGCTTACACTGCCAGGGGCTCAGCAGCATAAAACAAGCAACAGGTAGGGGGGGAGAGATAAGCCTTGCAATGACAGACAACTTTGAAACACTTAAATGCCCAAAGCAGAAAAAAAAATACAATGAGCCCCAAAAACATCATCTCTGTTCTTGGTCCCAAGAGTCAGCTAAGAGCTAGGAAAAGAAGCTATGTAAGCCTTGGATGCGTTCTGGCTAAGGCCTTACTTTTGGGGTTTCTATTTGTTTTGGGGTTTTTTTTTTGTTTGGTTGGGGTTTTTTTAAGTAAAATGAAATTAGAAACAAAAAAGGGTCACACACAATGTTATTTGACATGGGTTTGCTCAATTTGCTACTTTTCCACATTCTTTTCAACCACAAGTAATTGCCAGAAAGACAGTTCTTGTAACACCAAGTTATTTATATACTCTGCTAATGATAATGTTCAGGAGCACTGAGCATTAACGTTTCACTAAGTGAACCACACACTTCTAACAGGATTTAAGTGTACCTACCACAGAACACCTCTAACAACACACTTGATGTCTTCTAGAGTCATATTTGACTAGATACAAAGAAAGGAATGTTCCCTGCTCAGGAACAAAATGTCTGACTGCATAATCCTGAAATAGTATTAATAGTTTCTTAAACTGCTGCTAGTCTAAACATTCTAGCATTCAGAGATCTTAAAATCTTCCCCATTTATTCTGATCTTGACAGAAAGAAGCCAAACAAGAACTGAACACCAGCAATTTGATCTGCACTGAACTATTTTGACTGAACTGAGAATGAGCACAACTTGATTATAAAAAGTTGCTCCCAAACACTTTCCATTGTCAGCACCCTGTGTAAGTTATTGAAATGCACTCACCAAAAGGTAATTCAAATCTTGTGTCCAGCAAAATTTTATGAGGAGTCGGGTTTTTGGTTCCACAGATTTCATCATGCTTCATTACAACTTCTGCCTCCAGTGTAGACCACTCCCCAGGACCTTCCTGTGAATCACAAGACACAGGTGAAATTTCAAGTCTGGCAGGTCCTTATACAGCAACTCTCACACCTTTGCCAAGATAAAAGACTCCAGAAAGAGCCTTACAGTATTATCAAGGCCTTGTACCTGATTTTAACATGAAATGACATCCTTTCAGCTTATGCTGGCAGCTTTTCTTCCAAATCTCAAAGGCCTTTAACAAGACAAGCAGCAAACACCTCCCAGCAGAACTACTGCCTTCTCAGTGGAACTGCAAAGCTAAGTCCTCAAAGGCAGGCACCGATGAGTGCCTGGTCAGTCAGAGGAACTGAGCACCAGCTAGACCTTATGGCCACACTGCTGGGCATCACCACTCTTTTCCTTTTACGGAAAATATAAGCTCTCTCTCCCTGCTCAAATTCAATAATCTTTTAAATAAATGCCCTGAAATTTGAGGTAAAAAACACAGACATATCCTGCTTAGCTGCAAGAACCACCAAATTCAGTAGTTAGGACAGTAACAGACATTGGCACAACTCATTTCCTGCTTCTTTCAATTCATATTAGCACCACTAGACACCCCCTAACACTGCAACCAGAAGCTTTAAGAAGATGATGTAGACATGCTCTGGGCCTACCTCAAAGGCCAGCTTGTCTATTACCAGGGCACGCTCTGTCTTTAGCAGGAACTCAAAGAAATTTGAGCATCAGACTAAGCAGCCAGTCCTTAAGACTTCAGACACTTGTCAATTATATGTGTTCCTTAACAGATTAAGCCCTGTTTTTTAGAATCACAGAATCATTTAGGTTGGAAAAGACCTTTTGAGTCCATGTGAGTGAAATGAGACTGAAGACCCCTACTTCCATTCAGTTTTGGTCTCACTATTGGCAGCCTCCTTGAAAAAGAAAAACAACAATGTGATGACAACAGCCCTCTCCCCTCACCCAGCCTTCCTGACTTTGTAAGTGGAAGTTTTGCTCAGGAGCACAGTCCTGGGCTGCACCAGCCCAGGCTTGTGACTCGTTAACTATCAACACTGGAGCTGTCAAAATCAAGCTTCTGTGTCAGCTTAACCTCATCAGATTGGTGAATGGCCTTCAGAGCAATCCACACGGTCCCAACCAGGGTGTCCCAGATCAGTCCTTTGTTCCATACTTCAACAATTAGGCCCAGGTCCAGCCGACTGATCTCACTGCAAGAAAAGGCAGTACAGGTGAGAAAAAAACAGAATACAATCTAATTCTGCTTTAGGTTCTGCATTACCACCATGATTATAACAGTGAACCCTTTCCACACAGCTGTGTCAAGCTACAGAGAGTTTCTGGAAGCGTGTGGTCAAGGCAGCTCATACTCACAGGGAACACGAGTTTCTAATGACTGATTTATCACAGTTTAACACTAACTACACAAAGATTGCAAACTAAAACCCTGAACTGTGTCATGCATGAACTGCCAGTAAGGAACTTGTCTCTGCAGCTATGTACACAGGAGGAGGAAGCGTATCTTGGGCCCAAACCTGGAGGTGAGCTGTTCTTTGTCATCAGGCACCCCATTTCTAACAAAATGGGTGTCTCCTTGCCCTTGGCAGCACAGAAACACAAGCGTACTTTGGCAGATCCAAACATGCCAATACTTACCTGTGAATGGAACTGCCACATGCCAAAAGCAACAGTCCCAAAACCAGCAGAGCTGCATTAGCAGCACTACCTATTGCTCAGGGCTGTGTTGCACCACTTCTGCTCCAGCACTAGCTTCTTCCTCTGCATGACACTGCAAGGCTTTGAGCCATGCGAATTTTTGGCAGCAAGTGGCAATACAGCCACATGACCACTGAGTGCCAAGTTCTTGGAAATACTTATCTGAAGGTTTTCATTAACACCTTTCCTCTCAGTAAGGCACAGATGAATCTCAAATTCCCTTCTTCACAATGCTTCACAGCATTTATGCATCCCTCTTCTGTGCTGCTTTATAACATGCCTACTTAGAACAGCATAAGACATGCACAGCCTGAATGCTGGTAAAAACAATGGAGTAGAGAAGAATCCTGAGCTGATTGTTGGTATGAAGAAAGGCTATTGTTCCCACTTCTTTGAGCTTGGGACTTAACTTTAGTGCAACTACTAATCCCCACCCAAAGGTAGGTATCTTGGACACACAGTACTGCTGCCTGCTGTCCTTTTTCCAAATGTATCCACATTAAGTTTATCAAGGGAATTTAAAAGCATGTCAGCCACTAATTTCTACAGACTGCCATCATGACCAAAAAAGAAAACTGCTGCAAATCCCAGCAGCTATTTGAGCTTTGCCCCAGAGACTTCTTACAATTTTTAAAGATAATATTGTATGTACAAGCTTCAAGACAAACCCTACAACTACAGCAAAGCACATTAATATCTGTTTTAAATCCAAGTGCTTCTGCTCTTGTTTAAGACACAGGAATTGAGGGAAGGAGTGTCCAGTACTTGGGTGACTCAATATACGTTGTTCAAAATCAAGCTATTACACGGGCTTATTATGAGTTTACTGCTAGCATCTTGAAATCAAGTCTCCAGCTCCCTCTGTTTGGATATGCCTACCCAATATGGCCAAACTAACAACTAACCACCTGCACCATCACCGCTCTGCCCTCCTATTGCTTGACTCTTGGAAGATGACATTTATCTGACTGCACAAACTTGCAAAAACAACAGAAACGACAGATTTTTTGCTGGCTGGACTAATGTGAGGCCAGAAAGGGAAGAGAAGGAAGAAATACTCTATTTCAGGCACACTGTAAAACCCCGTTCTTTGCTTCAACAGACACTGACAGAGCAAGACATTGATCATAAGACACTCAATGGGCTTCTCTACAGAACTCCACAGGACAGGTCACCAGATAAGAATAAAAAATAAAAAGATTTTCAGTACAGTAGCTTTGATTGCTTTTGTGTCTCCCTTTCTCCACCTTCTGGTTAGATGCAGAATAGCTTCAAAGAACAAAAGCAGACATTGGAATTTGGTGTCCCTCCCTTTCCACATGCACATAGAATTTAAATGAAAGACACTTCTAACAACTTCGACACCCATTTAATCATCATGTTCTAAACATCAGTTTGCACTTTCACTCAAGAGGTGTTTGCTGCAAATATGCAGCCCTTTTAAAGCTGCCTCAAAATTAGAAGATGTCCCCAAAGAATACATTAAAGTGTTTTACTTGTGTGGTAAATAAGCAAATCTCAAACAACCTCAGAGCCCCAAATTCTGAAGTGTTATGTCTCACAAGGAGTTTGGAAGCAAAAACAACACACATAGATAGAAAACATTTTCTTGATTGTAGTCTATTCTTGTACCATGCCTCATAAAAAAAGATAAACACAAACACAGACAGTAAAAGCATCCTACCCTCTGGGAAAAACTATGGTGTTCAAAAGCCTTTTCCAACTCCAGAAAGAGTAAGAGCAAACCAGTGAATAGTAGTATTGGAATACCAGTGTTATCTCTCCTGGGACAACCTAATGTACACAGGATCATGCAAAACAAGTTTCCTGCCACATGCTTCTTTATAACAAAAATATTACATCAGAACAACTGTGCTGTTGCCTGGCTAAAGCAGTGACGATAATGGTGAGGTAGTTCAGCTAATATTCTGCTTTCATATCCCCTAGCAACTAATTATGGAGAAACACAGTGACCTTACAGCATGCTAGCTAACCTCTCAGCTGATATCAGACAGCAGTTCCAGGAGCTGTTTGAGGGGAAGGAGGAGGAGCAACCGTGAGAGCCATCATCCAACACAAACAAGCGCCATTCTTAACTGACTGATGAGCAGCCTCCTCTATAGCTGGCCATGTTTAAAGCTAGTTCCTGTCCACAGGATGAGAACAAATCACAGGAAGAATTAATTAGTAGTTTGGATTTGGGCATGTGGTTTGGCAGACAGGTACAATTCCCTGCCCCAACCTTACCCCAGTCCTGCATGGTTTACATCAGTGATAGCCACACCCTCTGTCTGACCAGGAACTGCAGAGCTGAGAATATGGTGGCATTCAGGAGCACATGTGTTTCACAGATACCAAAGGATAGGCTCCAGACTGTCTGTGCAGAAGCACACACCTCACGTGCTGCTCCAAAAGCAGAGTGCCAGCAAACAAGATAGATGGGATCAAAGCTATGATGGCAACACTGTACTGACTCAGGTGAACTCCTCAACCAGAGGCAAAAGCTTTCCACTTTTGGCAGAGGAAAATCAACTGCTGCTGGATTGGGAAACATACTCACAAAATCCCATGTGGGTCTCTTGCTAGAGATACTATGTAAACACCTCAGACCCACTCAGGAACAGCAGCGCTAGCTTTGACTCCACAAGATGAACACACCATTCCCCCCACAACAGCAGTGTCCGTGCCATGTTCAGAGAAAAGCACTTGGGAGTCCAGGATTTAGTAAATTTAGTTCACTTTGTCTCACAAAGCTGTAGAAACAGAAGCAGATGCAATATACCAATAAGCCATTCATCCACCAGTAAAAAACCCACCATTCTAAAAGATACTGGGAAATCCCTGGCTACGTGTCAGGACTATGAAGACCAGAGCAAATCAGAAGTGCCAACCGCACGAGAAACTCTGGAAGAGCTGGAACTGGTTCTCCTGCTCATGGCAGGGTCTGGCAGCCCCTCAAGCGGAGGCAGAGGGCCTGGAAAACACATTCATGGCCACCAGGCCAATGGCAGAAAACATCAACACACAAGAGCAGCTCCCACACTGAGGTAACTAGGATCACCGTGTCAAGGCCATGAGTGTACTCACAACAGCCCTTAAGTGCCCTGCTCAGCCTCACCAGTAGCCTCTATCCACACCCTCTTCCTACGGCCCAGAAGCTCCATTTAAGCTCAGCTATGGGCCTTCAGTCCTTGCCTAAGCTATGTTGTAGGTGTGTTTGTCTCCAGCTGAGACACAGCTGTGCCCGTGCCTGGCCATGGACCCCATCAGTCCAGATCCAACCCACAGACTGACTTCCCAGCTCAACCTCAGACTTGCCTTGTCACTATGGACCTGACTGGCAATTGCTGGACTATGTCTGACTCTGATTACCATTACCAGACACAACCTGAGCCTGACTTGCTAACTTGCGCTCCCAGCTTTACGTTGGACCTGCCTCATTACTATGAACTTGTCTGATGACCTGACCTCTTGGCAGACACTGGCCTGATCCTTCGGCCTGCCCTGCTTGCACTGCTCAGGTACTGTGGGACTGGGTCCTGTCTGGTGAGGCCCTTGCCCTACCAGCCATCCTACCACACTCTGTTTCTGGCTCCCTGTCCCTGCAGGAGCAGACAGCCCTTACTGCACCCTGACACACAGGTCTAAGAACAGGAATACAGGCAACCTGGTACTATTAAAGGACATGGGCTACTCCAGCCAGTCCACGGCACCAGCAGAGACAATCTCCCAACAAACATCTCATTCAGCACATGTCAGTGTGTACAACAAAAAAGCAAATTATTTAGGTTGTCAACAGACTTGTGCATTTTATCTACTTAAGTACTCCAATTTATACAACACAATAGCAGCTCCATATAACTGTCACTGTTGTGGAAGGACTCGACCACAAGCACCTCATCACTGTGCAACACCATACTTACAACATGAAGTCCTGTTCCCAGCAGGGTTGGTCACCTCGCACAGCTACCGTTGTGCTCTTCACATTTTGCACTTTCAGGGTCACATACGTATTGAATTTATCTGGGGAACGAGAGGCAAGAAGTTATCTCCTTCAGTATACCCTTTCATCACATAAGCACAACATTTCAAGGTTTTCATTGCATCCTGGGAGACCCAAAACAAAAAGCCTATATAGGAAGACATCACTGACTTAAGGAGACAAATGTTCAAGATGTTTTTCACCTACTATCAAATTTTCAATCACAATTTTTTTAGAAATTCATGCACAAACAAACAAAAACAGACAACTAAGCACTTGCAGTACGTCAGGGACGAAGTGTGTAAAATCCTGAAGAACACAGACACTTTGTGTGTAAGATGCTGTTACTGAAATGCAGACGACAGAAAAAGCAGTCTGAAGGAATAGGGCCCATCATGCAGACTATGCAGAGCAAAAAACAAACTTGCAAAACATACAAAGAAGTAGTTGGGCTGATCGTATCATCTCTTCTCTTCTGACCCAACTGTTTTCCTAGTTCCAGCCTGGTTTTCTACCCATGAATCCACAAAGAACTTTACAGACCAGTCAGCAACAGAAGGAAAACACAGTGATTTATGCTAAATGTGCTAAACCTGATCTACATTGATTAAACCAGCTGTCCTAGAAGAACCACATTACACTCAAATTTTGACAAGACAGGCTTTGTTTAGATGTCTTGCTTTTTATTTTAAGTCTGAAGAAAAAGCCTGGAACAAGTTTTTTCCTAGTTGCTGCTACCTCTTTGCTAATAACACCAAAAGCTGCCAAGCACAGACACATGCAAAGTTTGAATATCAGCATCTGAGAATGAACAAAACTCCCTTTTAAGGGGAGGTACCACCTCAGACCTATCTTTCATCAAGCCTACAAGAAGACATATGCTAAGTGCCTAGAAAGCAGTGTGCATATTTTAATACTTCTATGTTCTGCTGCATCTATTCCCAGCATAAGTTAGATCACAGTCCATTTCAATACTGTCAAAATTTGCAGACATCATCGCTGTGGGCTACTATAGCATGTCCCAGCATCTAGGTTCAAATATCCTAACAGAAAGGGAGGAAAGGGAAACTACGTGATCCAGAAGCTCAGGAAGAAGTGGGAGTCACCGGAAGTCAGATTCCTTCATATCTAACTACATCATTTGCATCCTCCTGGGACACTGGGCTTGTCAGTGAAGCCACATGCTTCAGTTGAGTTAAACCTAGATTACAGGACAAATATTTTGCAGTCATGAGCAGGCTTCTTGATTAGAGAAAGGATAGAGTACACACTATCTCCCTTCCAGTCTGGGCACTCAGCTTTCCTTCCCTGGAAATCAAAGGCTGGTGCACACACAGATCTTGACCTGACATAGACTATAGACAAGGAGACCTGGGAAACTTTCTGCTATAACCTGAGGATGGCTGAATCAAGCGAATAAAGCTGAACAAATAAGTCACGAATACAGCTGTGCAATTGCTTCAGGTCAAAACACCTGAATAGGTGTTATTCCAAAAGCAAACTGCTTATTCTTTTGTAAACTGTACATCAAATTTCATTCAATAAATGTATTTGCCTTCTAAGGGCTTCCTTTCTAGCTACTGAACCACGGTGAAATAGTTGCCTAGACTGTAAATTTTGAGTGTCACCAGCTGTTTTTTTTTTATTTTATTATGCAGACACAAAACCTAGTGGATGGGATTTCAATCCCAAGCACAGCCATTACAGACTGCCACAAAAGAGGATGAATCACTTCTGCGGTACCATCCAGCAGTCCTGACCAGGATTGAGGAGGCACTGAATCCAGACAGGCACACACCAGCTCTGCTCAGTGGGCATTTTCAGATCCTGTTTTTAACATGGACAGAGGAAGGGTGAGAGGAAAGGGCAGGGTGGGTGGGAATTGGTGACAGTCAGGGAACATCTTTCCTCACCCATCACCTGTACAGGTCCAGTGAGCAGGTAGAGGTTTCTTAGCACTGTGACACCAGGTCACAGCACCAAGCTTTCTACTAATTCAGGCTGCCTGGGTTCTCAGGGTAGCTTTTGTCACTCTTAAGGAGAACATGGAGGAGCCAAGAGAAGGTAAATGAAAACTGGAGGGAACAGCATTAGCAGGAGTGAGAGAGCAGGTGTCATCATTGCTGTGTACAAGCAGTAGAGCATGGCTTACCTGGTGGTCCTTGGAGTTTAGCTTTTTTTACTGTATAGAGAAAAAAAGGAAAAGAAAAAAAAAAAGAGGCTGTTAGTGATTTTGCCCTGCTACAGCTTCATTTGAGTCAGAGTGTCACAGGGCATCACATTAATTGGACAACATCCCCAGCAGAGGCCTGGTAGCTAGAAATCTGCACTCATTTTAACAGTTTATCAGGTCCAGAGACAAAACCTCTTCTGGTACCCCATGTCACCTCTCTAAATGAGTGAATTTAAAAAATAATCATAGGATTAATGTTTGGAAAGCAATGTGATATAGTTAATGCAAAGCAATTTCAAAAACAGTCCTTTGCAACCAGAAGTTACTGCTGCTTAGCAAGACATCATTTCATACCACCTTGCTTTCAAAGTTACAGACACTCTAGAAGAAATAAACGTTTCTTTATAAACAAAGAATCTATCCTAACAATGCAGAGCAGACTTTCAACCACAACTTGAAAATAATCAAGCCTGAGTAGTTGCTCTATAGTATGACATCTGTAAATCAAATTAACCCGCTATGCCAAACAAGCAGCAGTCTAAACTCAAATGTCACTTTTCCAAGCTATCCTCTGTTAATTTAATTCCAGGCCAGTATTTATCAAAAACAATGGTTAAAACATAAAACAGCACTGGCTCTTATCTCACCAGATGGAGAAGGTCCACATCTACCTAGAGGAGATTTTGTTCCCGTTTCTCTTTTGCAAGCTTATATCCTCACTGGTATTGCTAAGTGTAAGCACTAAGAGGAGACATCTCTAGGCTCCAGCTGGTTTTTCCAGTGGAAAACTAACATTAAGAAGAAAATATATTTAACAAGCTAGGAAGCAAGATACACCAGAGAGCAAAAAGATTTAAAAACTGGTATAGTGAAGTTTCTGCCAGAAAACAGAGCACCCACCAATTACTAATGGCTCACAGAGTCTAACTTCCAAGATAAATGTTCTGGAAGGGAACATTAAAAAATAAAATAAAATAATGGCCCTTACACAGTTACATGCACAGAGCTGCAATGAAGTGTGATGCTGGAGAACACCCTTGCTATTTGAGAAATTCTCCTTTGCAAGCATTTACAGTCCAGACAGGTGCCTGCATGAAGGAAATGCTGTACCAGGAATAGTATGAGACAGAAGAGTCTCAAACAGAAGTTAGAAGAGCTGCAGCTCTTCTACCTAGACTGCCAGGCCTACAAGCTTTTAGGTCCAAAATAAACAGGTTCATTTTTTCCCAGGTTCAAGGCCTGAAGCATTCCTGATGCTAAATCTAATGGTGCAAGCAAAATATACAAGGGTGGGGGTCAGTGTTCCTGCTGACTGAAGATGCAGATTCCTTTTTAATCTCCAAATCAGTCAGTCTGTTTAACCACTGAGAAACAGGCAGGGCAATCTACCCACTTTCTAGGTGCCTTTGGATACCACACAAAAGCAGGCATTTCATGAAATACTGCCCTGGAGTGGGCAGGCACCAGCTTATCTCTGATCCTCCCCTCTCCCCGCCTTTGCAAGAGGAAGGAGACAAAGAAACAAGTGCATGTTCTTCAAGGAAGGAAAAAAGGAGAAAGAGTGCAGGGGATTGCACAGTAAGCTTGAGCTGATCTCTCTCCCTGTTCATAACAAGCTCCACTGCTGTCAGCAGGGAAGTGGAGGCAACCCCAGTGCGGAAATTTGGTATTATTTGTCAAAAAAGCAGCCAGAGTGGCCCAATTGCTCCTAGACACAGAGACAAGACACTGTCTCTGCAGCAAGCGATATGCAAACTAAGAGACGGATGCTGTCTGTACATTGTGGTTGCAACCTCTAAATATTAACAGGCTGATTTGATGGAAGGCAGTAAACCCTGCACTGCCTTGGCATGCTGAAAAGGGTGCCTGTGTGGAGCTTCAGCAAGAGCTGTCCCAGGGCTCACAGCAACAGGGATATCCTGGGACAGCAGCGAGGGTAAACAAAGATCACAGGCCTGCTACGGACCCACATAAAAATGGGATCTTACATGTTTAGTAACTACCAGGAATGAATCCCATACCTCTAGACAACTCAGATGTAATAAATTATACCCTTAGCTGCAGATGCAGGGCTTATAAATAAGAGCTGGATCACAAACATGGGAGTCTCATCTCAGCAGTAACTCTTTTGCTCTATGTGCAAGTTTACACAGCATGTCCAAAAAGTTCCCATGAAAAGCAACATGGACATGTTTTTATCTTGTTTGCGCACTGGAAATAACTTCCTAGGGGTGTGTAAAAATCATTGCAAAGGTGCAGCTCTCACAACATCTCAGGATCAGGACTGGCCATGAGACTGCATCATTCCCCACACAACAGGGTGAGCATCCAGGAGTTCAGAGCTGGAAAGAGCTGTTAGACACTGCCAAGACCTAGCCTGTTTGTCAGCCCAGGTCGGATGCAATGCACAGAACGGTATGCACCATGCCACTGCAGAAGGACCACAGCTTTGGAAAGGCACAATAAGGTTAGCTTTCCTAGGGAAACCTCAGTACCCACACCTGCTCCTCCTGCCTGGTTAGAGGTCCCCTATGCCCAGTGCTCAAGAAAGGACACAAAGGAGTAACAAAGTTGTGAAGAAGCCTGATGCGTTAAGGGTTAATTACTCACAGTGTTGCAACAAAGGCTGAAGACTCATTGCTACTCCAGGGGCAGGAGGAGAGCAGGCTAATCAAGCCATGTGGAACAGTACATTTTATGAAATAACATCTGTTATCACAAAAGGAAACTATTCTCTAGAGCACTCAGCAAGACCAAGTTTTACAGATATAGTTGCTTCTGTGTGGCCACAAAGTAAAAACCTGAAGACAAAGTAAACCAAAGGTCTACATCAGAGATTTCCTGACTCACTCCCATTTATCCCACAGGCACTTCTGGGCTGTGGGGAAGACACATTTTTAAACTATCTGGAAACCTTAAATTCCATTCAGCTTCAAATGGCTTCTCTCAGCACACCGGGCAGCACAAAGTCCAGCCATTCAGAGGCAAACATGGAACTATGCTGAACTGTAATCCTCCTATGCCACTGCAACCCTGTATGGGAAGGACACCAGGGAGGGAATGAAAACAATAGAAAATTAGAAAGGAAAGAGACCTAGTGCTTTGCACCGCCATGTGCAAGCACTGCATGACACAGATGCACAGAGATGCACCTGCACTCACTGTGCACACGAAGATTCATTTAATCACTAAAAAAAAGACTTGGGCATATCAGACACAGCTATTGCATCTCAGATTAAGGAGCTATTAGAAAGCAAGCAGGATGCACTGAAATAACCAGATGTAAATTAGAGAGACAGATACAAAAGCAATGAAAATTGATGTAAACATTCAATTCAACCAGAGATTTTTTTTTTCCTCTGGGAATCTCTCACCATTTTGGTATTGCTCTAAATAAAGAGACAAGGAAAAAAAAAAAGTTGAAGTCTCACCTGCAACTTAAAAAAAAAAAGCCACAACAGGATTCCAGATGCTGTACAGCTGTCAGTTACAAAAGGCTGGAGGCCCAGACTCCTAAAGACTAGGAAATGAAAATACAAGCCAGAGATTGCAAAAGAAGTCCCGAATCGTTGTGGGTGGGTGAAAAAGCAAGAGCAGAACATAGAGTATTCTTAAACTCAGTTCTACAGAGAAATTCTTCTTATCCACTTATTTAATTAGTCTGAAGGCTAATTTTTTTTTCCTCACTAGGTGCCCCATACACCAGGCAGAGAATTAAAATCGAGCATGCCAAATTACCGCGAGGTTCAGACAACACATTGCTCAAATCTCCTAAGCACGAACACACTTGTATTCAGTTACATGGTGAACCTGGGTGTTCTGAACATCTGCAGATTCAAGATCGCCTTTTACATTTGTTTGCAAATCAGAGGGATGCAGACACAGGGAGTGCCTGAGCAGATGGTCAAAAGATTACATCCTAACTAAATCCAACACATGACTTACGAGCTGGTCGCTCAACACACTACAACAAAATCTACATCCTTACACAGAGGCCAGTAAAGTGCCATGCAGGGGCTGTGGGAGAAATTAGAAGAATGAAAAGATGCAGTTTAATTAGTGCTCTTAAAAAGAAATGCCATGCTGAAAGCAGAGCATTCAAAATGCATTTTCATGATCAGCAATTTGACAAATAGCTGCTTCTTCCCTGTGAAACACAAATGCAACGTTAAAGTGTTTTCGAGAGCGCTCCAACTTCTACAGTAACTGTCCCCAGGTGAACTACAGAATCAAGACATATTTCTGTTTCACTCTGTGCTTTTCTCACCTTTCCCAGGTGCTCAGACTTCAGTGCGCAGTGATATGCAGCACTAGGTGCAAAGGTTGCTTAAGCAACAGAAATAAGAGACCACAGCAAACGGCTCGTACTACCCAAGACTAAGTCAACACACCAAAATCACAGCCTGTGCGCCTTGCAGCATGCACGCAGAAGGGAGGGAAGCAATGGCTAGGCAGTGCTCTAGCCCTTTAGGTCTGTTACATTTTCTGTAACTGAGCCTTTTGTAATGATTTAGCTGTCTGAACTCTGCATCAACTGCTATAGCCCATGTACTCATTGCAGAGCCAGGAACTTAACACCTCCTACTCACTTCTTGGAAGCTATTTCTAAAATCCATGTGAGTCTGGCAAGTGACACCAGACTGATAACATGTAACAAGGACTGTCCTGTCCCTGCGGATCCCACCCTGACACACAGGGACCTTTCCTGGAAATCAAAACATTTTACATGCACAGCCCCTGCACAGCCTCACCTCCCACCTGAGGGCGAGGAACCCTTGTCTTTCCTACTACCTGAACCCAAAAGGTGCTCCAGGCTGGAGGAAACAGGCCAGGCAGTGACCTCACCCCTGATTTGTTTCACATGATCCCTATAAAAACCCAGCAGCATCAGAGGTATGCTATTAAATGCAACTGCACATGCCATAGCAGAACAGCAGTACTGACTGTGCCATGAAACTCTTCTCATCCCTTCATAACTCTAAGAAAGAAAGAGTGGGATAAAACAGCAGTTTAATGTTTTTCCAAGCTGTTACGAAGATTTGACATGTCACAGCCACCTTGGTATTCCCATCCTGAGACAGGTCTAAAAAGAAAGGCTCCACTGCATTCTCATACATTCAAAGCTATATTATGTTCAGAAGGAAAAGATTTTCCTGAACTGGCTCAGAGGAAGGATGATTGCACAGGAGGTTCCAGGGACCTGCCAGTGCTCAGCAGCACCCTGACAGCCTCTGCTGTAACTGCACAGAGCCCAGAGCAGGGTCTGCTTGGGCTCTGTATCCTCACAGCACAGCCTGGCTGACCTGGGGTGGTTATTGCAGCTGAGAGATTCCTCCAGCCTCAGGGACCATTTAGAGACAAAAGACTTAAGTCACATTTATTAATTTATACTTTGCTTTTCTGCCAGGGAAAACAAACCACTGGTTTACATATAAACACTGTTCCACTGAAGCAGGGAAGAGAGCACTTTACGCCCCAGCATATTGCCTTCAAGAATGATGTGACGGAAACACAGCGGGGACCTTCACGTAACAACAGACGTCAAAGCTGAGACCCCATTCACAGTAAATGGAGGATAACATTTTGTTACTACCTGATGTGAATGGAAGGCTGGGCTTACCAGAGAACTGCTCTGCTGCCAGAAGAAAGAAGAGTGACTGCAAAATGCCAGTCTGCTTGGTAACTGGCAGAGAGCAGGAACACAATGAAGATTTCCATCAGTACCTGAAGAACTAAGGTTGCATCTAGGGGCAGAATTTTTCTGACTTAGTACCTGAAACAGTCCTTCACCTGTTTGACAAAGACAACTGTGGAAGAATCCAGATACCCTCAACAGCAAACCATCAGTACCACTAAATTTACCTCAACTGAACTGAGAGATTGATCTGCTTTAATAAGTAGTCCAGAACAAATGGAATGCACATAATAAGAGTTTATTAATTTTTAATAGTTCATCAAAATGAAAAAAAACCAAAATGCTTTCACATTGCAGTTCCCGTTCATGTAGCAAAGAGCTTTTTTCAATCTGACCACTCTAAATGCCCGCAGGACAACTTGACTCACTCTTCTCAAGGCCTTGGGAACCACATCAAACAAAGGGAAGGTAGGCTTTCTTCAGCAATCAACCACATTTAAAAAGCAATAACTATCACTCCTGGATTCTTCTCAGGAAGAAGGGGGGAACAAAAACAACAAAAAATGCAGAACAAACTGAAACAAAAAGAGAGATTCTATTCTGTTGCTTGTGGTAGCAAATTGATCTACCATTTTGCCAGATGTCTTGAGAATTAATTAGAATCCTTCCTAATTCACATGAATTAGCATCTTCCTGCTCAGATGACCTGCAAATTCATTACCCTGTCCAGAGACACACAAAACTACTAAGTTTATTTGATTTACAATACAATTTCCAACAATCAGCTTTCTGCCAGTCACTCCACCCTTTCTACCCACTGGACAGTGACTGACAGCAGCTAGGACACATGTGACTGCTTGGAAGGGTTTTCCAGATTCCTGTGCAAGGAGGAGACACACCCAATACTAACCCCATTTAACTTCAGCACCACTTCTTATAGGAAATCCAGGAAAGTACTATGTTACATGAAGTACACATCCCAGTAACCCTCCACTCTGCCAAACCTCACTAGATGCTCACCTGTTCATCTGTAAATTCTCTGGTCAGTTAAGATCCAGGGCTTGCATGCACACAAGTGTCACAACCCGCACACAGGTAGATGACACCCCTCTTGTTTCTCTCCACAGCCCAGACACCCCATACCTTGGGGCTGACAGACATTTCCAGTCCCAATTGTACACTGTAGCTGCTGCCTGGTTCTACTTACTAAGCTTCACCCCATTTGTTTCTTGCCAGAATTTTCACAGCCCCAGGCTCAGCATCCCACCACCTGTACTGGCCAAACTTTGGTAAGCAAGGTACTGAAACCTACCCAGAAAAAGCCCAGCTTTTATATATAAAAGCTATATGTCATTGTCTTGTCTAAATCTCTATTACTGCCATAGCCCATGGGCATCAGAGTGACATAGCACAGTGGCAGGATATCTGGAATATTCCCCACTGTTTCATTCACACGAACTTGGGAGAGCTAGCAGGACAACACAATGGCCAATTGTTATGGGTTTGTGTGGCGCGGCTTTCTTTGGTGGCAGGGGAGGGGGGCTGCAGAGATGGCTCCTTTAAGAAGCTGCTGGAAAATTCCCCAGCGCCAAAATGTCAGACCAGCCTCTGGGAGGGGAGTGACGGTGGTAGCGCCTCTGGGAGAACATATTTAAGAAGGGGAACTGGCAGCGTGGGGGTTGGGAAATGTGAGAGGAACATCTCTGCCAATACTGGAGTCAGTGAAGAAGGAGGGGGATGAGGGGCGCCTGAGGAGGCTGATGGCTCTGCAGCCCGTGGTGAGAAGGCAGGCTGTCCCCCTGCAGCCCATGGGGGTGAACGGTGGAGCAGAGGCTCCCGAAGATGGCCGTNCCGTGGGAGGGACCCCACGGTGGAGCAGGGGACGAGTGAGGAATCTTCCCCCTGAGGAAAGGAGCGGCAGTGACGATGTGTGGCGAGCTGACTCAACCCCCATCCCCTCTTCCCCTGTGCTGCGGGGGGGAGGAGGTAGAAAGCACCGGGAATGGAGCTGAGCTGGGAAGGCGGGAGGGATGGGGGGAGGTTGTTCTGATGTTTGGTTTCCCTTCCCAATATCCTTGGGGTTTTTTGATTTGATTTGTAGTAAATTGATTTGGTTTCTTCCCCAAGTTGAGCCTGTCTTTTGCCCGTGACCATAAGTGGGGAGTGATCCCTCCCAGTCCTTGTCTTGACCCACGAGCCTGCCTTTGGATTTTCTCCTCATCCCAACGTGGCCAGGCGTGGGTGGGGGGTGAGTGAGCGGCTTCATGGTGCTTTGTTACCGACTGAGCTGAAACCACGACACCAATTTACACAAAACTGAGCAAATCCACAGTTAATATACTGTGTTGAAAGAGTTATCAAATGAAATATGTATCTGACTATTTTGCTCAATCATCTAGTCTGATCACCTTAGTGAACAAGGTAATTTCACACCTCCTGCAGATATTGTCACTTTTCAGCTCAGCTTTTGCATAAAACTTGGTAAGTGTACACAGCACAGCTCAGCTTGTATCAGAGCTTCATAGTGTTCTGCTTCTTCCATCCTTACCAAAGTTACTAGGTAACTTAAACAGAAAAAATTAAGAAACTTGGTAGGAAACCCCTTCTGGCAGTTGCAAACACTCCAATCAAAAACACATTCTCATGGTATTCCTGAAGCAGAGGACCAAACTTTGCAGACCCTTTGGCAAGGGTTGTTTAATTGTGGGTTTTTTAAAAAAAAAAAACAAAAAACAACTCAGTCATCATCAGTAAAAGAAGCCTTCTCTTGAAAGACCCTATTTCTCTAAAAGACATTTCATGTGACAGAAGGGGTGACAATTCAATTGACTTTCTATGATGGTTTAATGTAGTAGGCAGTTAATGTAAGTAAGCTTCTAAACACTTCCAATGACAAAATAGATTCAGACAGCTAGAGAGACATCTGGGTCTTGTTTACAGGTTAATCTGTTACCAGACTTGATTTGACACACTGACTTAACATCACACAGGGAGTTTCATATGCATTCTTGTTTTTTGCTTAGCTCAAGAACTCACCTACCAGAAATACTCCTTGAACTATTCCAGCAACAGAAATTCACAGGTGAAGAAAATGCTACAGCAGTTTACAAAATTATAAATACTACTGCAGAAGATATGCCATGGGGACTGCAGTTGTGAACAGAGTTTTGGACACAAAAATTGAATCTGTATCTCAAAGAAACTCAAACTGAAAGCAAAGCATCTTACTAGGAGAATAAAGGACAAGAAAAACTGAACTGAAACTATGTATGCAAATTGTAGAAAGCAACTGTGATAGGGAACAAAATGCAAGAGGAAAAACTGAAGAGGTCTGCAACTTATTCCTTCCCTGAAGTTACTAGAGTAGACATCAGATTGCTCTTCCAGGATCCTTACACAGCGCTTCTCTGGAAAATAGTGTCAGGCAGCAAGGTCATGCTGTTATTTGTTGGTTTGAAGACAAAATTTGAAGTAGAGAAACTAGGACAGGATAGGTCCACAGAGAAGAAGGGGAGGAGGAGCCTCGCAAAACAGCAGGTCCTAAAACCCAGAACTCCCCTCATCTCTGAACTTGTAAGCAGATACAGTGATTTTACTAAAAAGCTAGCACAGAACAGGATCTACGCTGGCAAAATACAATCAATATATCATGACCATTACGTATAGCAAAAAGATACCAGCATTTTAAAACACGCAGATCACTTTACCCAAAAAGCCTCAGGAGATCTTACCAATAAAATGCTTAAAACATTGACAAGTTATTTTGTAAACCACAGCTCAAATCATTATTACATTAAGCATTAGCACTCAGTAAACTTCTGCTCTGCAGTAAGGAAGCTGCAAGAAGTTTACTTACAGCTGATCCCAGAAAAAGCTTCCTGAAAGGCAGTAGGAAGCATTCAATTGATTTCAGATAAGCAGCAGCTGAAATAACCTCGACAATACTGTTTCTTCTGCCTGGTGAANTCCCTCCTGGTTAAAAAAAAAAAAAAAAAAAAAGCATATTCATGAACGATACAGCCAAAAAAAGCTGGAAACAGATGCTGGAAGCAGTAAAGAAAGTAGGAACATGCAAGCCTTGAACTTTACAACCTCCTGAAACAGATTAGCACTGCCAGTGAATCCAGAGTGCCAACAGCCCATAAAATATTTTGCAGTTTTTACATGAAATATACTTGGAAACAGAACTAGTGCAGAAGCTTCTACTTCCAGGCAGCTTGTGTGGCTAAACATTGCACCAGAGAGAGAAGTAGGCGGCAGTTTGAAGAGTGGAACATGTCATGCTGAAATTCCCAACACCAGGACACTCTTCCAGGAATTCCCATCACCGCAGACGCTCTTCCAGGCTACGGGACTATCTATCCCCATTTCTCCTGTGTGCATGGTTCCACAGTTCAGCTGGCAGGCAGCCACTCTCAACACTTCCCCAGCCAACACAAAGCAGATCAACCCATTTGAGCTCAAGTCACCTTTCAGGAAACTAGAACAAGCTGAGAATCATAAGCCGTCTTCTGCCCATTTTGGGACTTGCTGGAACAACAGCCTCCCAGTGCCCAGACAAAAATCTTTCCTCTAGCAATGCATATCGTTATCATCCTTAAAGGCTGCACAGAAAGTATTAGCTCCGCCTCTCAAGAGCCCCACAGCCTGTGCTGGAATACAAGGTGCCTCAAACATATGTCAAGTCTGTGTGCTGCTCTCCAGAGCGCCCTTTACCTCATGTCGTGGTTTAAGCCCAGCCAGTAACAAAGTACCATGAAGCCAGCCACTCACTCCCCTGCCCCCAGCCCCAGTGGGATGAGGAGAAAAGCTCACGGGTCAAGACAAGGACTAGGAGGGATCACTCACCACTTATGGTCACAGGCAAAAGACAGGCTCAACTTGGGGAAGAAACAAAATCAATTTAATTTACTACAAATCAAACCAAAACAAGGATATTAGGAAGGAAAACCAAACCTTAGAACACCTTCCCCCTACCCCTTCCTCCTTCCCGGGCACAGCTTCACTCCCAAATCCTCTACCTCCTCCTGTCCAGTGGCACAGGGGGATGGGGGAATGGGGACT
>VYZV01004621.1:24196-38847 GCA_013401275.1 Pandion haliaetus | reverse complement strand
CCCTCCTCCCCCTCCTTCTTCACTGACCTCGGTATCTGCAAAGGTGTTCCTCTCACGTTCCAACCCCCACACACTGCCCGTTCCCTTTCTTAAATCTGTTCTCCCAGAGGCGCTACCACCGTTACTGATGGGGTCGGCCTGGGCCAGAGGTGGGTCTGATTTGGAGCCAGGGGAGCTTCCAGCAGCTTCTCATAGGAGCCACCCCTGCAGCCCCCTACCCTGCTAACAAAACCCCACCACAAAAACCCAAACCACCCCATTACTCACCTTTTCATCTTATCTGATAATAATTACAATCTCAATGCAAACTGACAAGTTAATTGTAGCGAGGCAAGAGCCATTATACTCAGATGCTTATTTAGAATTGTGCTTTGCTTCTTCGTAACCTTCCCATAGACACATTAACACTTACCTGAATTTTAACTTCACTCCTAGCTGTCACCTCAACACCTGTTTGCTACTCAAAACCAAAGGCTCACGCTCTCAGACAGTTAGTGGAGCACTCAAGCTATCTTCAGACTGTTTTCTCTGAAGTGTCAGTTCCCCTGCCCTATTTCTCCAGCGAGAACTGCAACCAAGTCACACAAGTATTCACAAGTGATACTCCACAGAGACCTTTTTGCCATCTCACAGATGTTTGCCTTGTGGTTACTGCCTCTCCCCTCACCAGCACCAAGAAAAAGCCAGTCAGATTCATGATTTACTGTTCCCAAAACATCAGTTGTTTGAATAAGTCCGACAGTCCCACTGCTCTAACTGGACGCTGGAATTCCCTAACAGCCACTTTGACATCAGTGACATGTCACACTTGGGTCCCAAACCAGACGTCTTCTGCCCTGCAGAGCAAGGAGCTCTTTGTCCACCTTCAGCAGGAGTTTGCACTAACAGAAGTCATATCACGGTAGGAAGGGCTGCAGAACAAGCCCATTTAGCCTAATGTCTTGTTCACACAAACACCTAGATGATTCCAAGGAAAGAGCATGACATGATGATACAGCAGTACCTACGCTATATATTAATATGCCCCCAGCTTCTACGCTTACGACCCAGACGTGACATTTTGGGAAGTAGAGTTTCATATGGTCTGTTCTACCACTAAATCTCCTCCACCCTCAATATAACCAAGACTCAAGGGTGCCAACAGGCAATTTCAGGTGAATTCTACTCTGGTATTTCTTCAATAGCAAGGAGGAACGCATACTTCAGAGACCTCGCTTCACAATTTAGCCTCTTTGCTATACATCCTTGCGGCCACTTCACAGCAGTAACAGATATTTTAAAGTAGACAGACAACATGGGCAAATCCACATCACTCTCCATTGAGAAGAAAGGGACTACCACTCAAAGACAGTCAAGATGCTTTGCTACCTGTCTGACGGAGCAAATAGGGTCTGGTATTTTTGTAAAAATGAAAATAAATAGCCTCCCCGCAACCACAATACACAAAAGAAAATCCTTCATTGTGGAGCTATAAGCAGAGATAAGTCCCTTATTACTACCACCACCATTCCTTAAGGGTAGATACACATACGTTAGTTGACTGAGTAATCCCTCCTAGCTTTGGCCTGACCTAGCACAGGCAGGTGAGCATCACCTCCAACTGATTGGTCTGGATCAGTTACATTTTTCTTGAGAAGTGGGAAAACAAACACACAATGAAGTTTTGTTATGCTGTGCTTACAAACCAAGAGATGATGCCTTTGTCCAAAGTTTGCTTTCCAAGAGGGGGTGGGGAAGCAAAGTGTGGTGATGGAGAAATGGATTTGATACTATTTGTGTAACAAAACACCTTTTAAACAAAAAGAAGACTGAGGATGTAGTCAACTTCCCTGATTCTATAGAACAGCTCCTCCTATATACACCTACCATTCAAACACTAAAACTAGTTGCTAAAAAGCACAGCTAGGAGAAATTATCTAACATCTATTTCTTCCTTTTTTGGCTCACCAACACAGACATGTTGCTGAAGATTCACTGAAATTTCTGCTCAGCAGCTGCTTTGAACTGAGCAGTGAGGACAGGAACAAAATCTCTTATTCAAATCACAGAGATTATGAGAGGTTAATCCTCCTGATGCTGGCAACACAGACAACTCTGTCAGGTGACCTGGTTCCCCAACCAAGAGGTGAACTAAACAGTAATCCAAGCTGCCTCTTCTCTCCAATATCCTGTTGCAGCCTTTATTTTATTTTATTAGTAAAAAGGCAGCTTGGGTGCAACGTACTGGAGTGAGTTACTGTATTTGTGACTCTCTCTCAGAAGATGTATTGTGTAAGATTGTGCTTCAGTCACTTTGCTTTAAGGAGTTCCCTGCAGGTTACAGATTTCTCCTGAACTTTTAACTGGTTTATGATCAGAAGAGACAGCATCCCTACTCCTGAATCTGTGCCTGATTAGGAAAAAAAAAAAAAAAAAAAGAAATCCATCAAATCTTTCAGAATTTTTAGGTATAGAAGGTAAACACTACTAGGCAGAGAATAAAGGAGGCATCCAATTTTTAGTGGCATAAATCATCCTTCTTTCAAGTTCTGCAAGGTTGAGAAATATATTAGGTTAGTGGAAATGCCTTAATTAAATAAAGGGAACAAAACCCATGCTACTTCATTTTACACAAAACAGACTTCAACTCATATATGTCCCCAGCTGTCAAAGATTAAGGAAATATGCATAATGAAAGCCATATCTTTGCACCAGAAGACAGGAAAAGAGACAGACTGATAATGTATTAAGTCTGCTAGGAGCCAGTCTGAGTTGGTAAACTGACTTTGCTGACAAACCAATAGTTCAACTAGTTTATAAGAAAAGCTTCAGTGGAAAAAAAACCAAGCCAAAGAGCAAAAGTAAAACAAACAAAACCAAATCCCAAAAACCTTAAAACTAATTCAGAAACCAGATGAGTGGACAAATTGGTTTGTTTGGGTTTTTTTATTTTGAAAATAAGATAAACCTCTTTACAGAATAATATCTTCCAAGACACAGAGCATATGCAGTTGCTGTTCAGACATTGTATTTACACATAAAGGCCACTTAAATGACTAGAATCTTGCCAGAGTTATTACGTCAAATCACACAGCCTGGTCACAGCAAGGTAACAGCTGCTAGAAGACATAAGTAGTCTGGTACCAAAAAGAGAAGAAAAAGCAGGAATTATACATAGAATAAAACAACTTATGTGCTTTTCCTTTAGCTGGCATGTGCTTCTCTTCTCATCAATAAAAGCACTGAAGTCATCTGTATAGTCTCCCGACTGACTCAGATTTCTACACTCCCTATTCAGATTTAGTTTAAATGAGATGCACCCTGGAAGAAGAGTTGCTGACTAACCACACCAGAAGTGATCACTACCTAATCGCAGCCTTGGTATATTTTTCTGGCAGTTTCGATTTAAGTTGCAGGATTGCAAGCAATCAACCAACTGGAACACAGCTACTTGTCAAGCAGGACTGAGCACAAGCTTGCCCTGAAAGGCATGGAGCTAAAACCCGATACTAACAAATATAATTGTTCCAATTCAGAAGTCCAGCATATTCACCAAAAGAGAAACTCAAAAATAAAGTAACAGCACATTTGTGGTGGATTCAGTAACTTTTTTTTTTTTTTTAAAGGAAAAACATCCCACCGTACTACAGTAAATGATAAGCTTCCAGGAAAAACAGCACCTGTGTTTTCCTGCACCAAATAATGATGCAGGATTGGTCTAGTTTGAAAAATAGTTTTAATGAAAATATTAACATTGTGTTACTTAAATATTTACTTGCTTGAGTTCACAAACCAGAGAAAAGATTAATATCCAGGAGACAGAAATAAGCTGACTGTGAACATTAAGAAAGAGTAAAAGAACTGTTTAGGACATGAATTATGGTGTAACTGAATGAGATTCCCAGGCAGGAACAGGAGATCTAACAGAACACTGTTTGCAGACTAACTCTTTGGCAGCCTGACTTTACCCTTAGCATTCACAAACTGTTCAGACAACAGTGGTCCCTGGAGGACACACACAAATTGTAGAAATAGGACAGTTAGATTGGCACCGACATTTTGTGTTTGTTTTTTTCTTTTGCTTAAGGCCTTGGGACATCAGTCACTTACAATATTCTCCCAGAAGGAAGCTGAAAAGGATGGTTTGGGGGTGGGTTTTTTGGTTTTGGGTTTTTTTTTTTTTTTTTTTTTTAGTTAAGTTTGTAAAGCCAGAATATGTTTTATAAAATTCAGCCTAGAGACTGATACCTAAGCAAGCACATTATTTTAACCCCCTCTGGGAGAAGCAGCCAAATGGCTGCTCCCCATGGTAGTTTTACAGTATCTGAAGAAGCTGCATCTCCCAAACACATTAGCATTCACCTGCCAATACTTTTGTTTTAACGCAGCATGTACTCAAAGAACTGAACCACAGCCAGGTCTTACTAGTGACAAGGATTATGGCCAAGACTGTTCTCCTGAAACCCATGCTGTCTGCTTGCATTTGGGCCTCCTTAAAAATTGAAGTGAAATACCACCAGGCTAAATGGCATTAGAATCAAAATCATTAACTAAAATAAACAGCCTTAGGTAACAATTGAGTATGAGCAAGTTCCCTCACACGTAGTTTGTTTTTATATTATTCAAATTTATAACTAAGCAAGATGCTACATCAAAATTTTACCTTAGTATACGATTTGTCCATAGCAAGTAGTTGTCAGAGCAGTAATTCAGATCAGAATGAAGTTAGTGCTGTGAGGATCATAAGACTGCAAGGGCCCTATGGGGTCACCAACTCTAATGTTGGTTCTCCCATCATCTGTACCACTTAAGCCATTCAAAATCATTGCTGACTTCCAGCCTACACTTTAATTAATAGCACATTTATACCTTCTATATCTTATGTCAACACTATCCTCCACCTTAATGTTTTTTCTCACCCCGTGTTTAATTTCCCTGATGTTTTTAATGGACAGAAGTCCTAGATCCCATCAGTTTCTGTTTATCAGCACCATGGTGCTGAGTCACAAGGACTCCCCAACACCTCTCCTTTCAACAAGCTTTGCATTTTTCAGAAATTCTTGTCATTTGCCTTTAAGTGCACAACTCTTCTACATAATATGAACTCATTTTCATTACTGATGTCCTCAGGGTCATTGAATCCTTCATGCATTATATTTATCTACTTCCAAATTGATTATGCCATTAGGACTTGTCTTAAAACAGCTTTGGCACGTGCATTCCTGCTTTTCTTGCCACATCACAAGTGGAAGATATCTATCTGCTTCTCCCACCAGTCTTTGCCATGTTACTAGCTTCTGCTACAGCCAGTTCCTTATACACTTTACATGTCTTTTGCCATCTCCAGTTTTCTTCAAAAAGAAATGTCTGCTATGGTGATTTGTGAGATATTACAAAAGTCCAAATAGATGCATGCTTTCATCCAGAAACAAGGTCAGCCCAGCATAGTCTTCCTCTTGCAAACCCACGCCACATTTTATACCCAATGACCTTTCACGCTGATTTCACCTGTCTATAAAGTTTTTATTATTCTCTCTTTAAAGTTTATTTTAAACCTTGCATATTACCACAGTCTTGCCTGCTTTTGAAGTTAAGACCCATACTTACCCACGTTTATCACCCATCTCCCTATCCTCCTGCCAACCCACAGAAACCACCTTTCTTGTTCTCCAGTTAGGTGGTGCCACTGTTTGCTTATAGCAGTAGTTAAATTTCTGCTAAGAGTTCAGATTTCAACTGCTGCATGTTTTAGCACTCTGGCCTACAGATTACCAGCCTCAAATCCAAGGCATTAAAAGTTTCATTCCCACCCCATATATCTGTGCATCATTTTCAGTGTCATCCTCGTAAGAAACAATTCCTATAGTTCAGGGATCATACCCAAATTATCTTTACTCAACTCCCTGTCCCTATGCACAAAGTCCTGTCCTTCCTTTGTGAGACTGGCTGTTTCTCACTTTCATGTGACCAAAGCACCTTCTGTTATCTGTTTTAATACCCTTTCCAAGACATCACCTTGTCTGCTGAGGTAGAAGCCCCTGCCTTAGCCCTGGACTTCCTGATCCTCAAGATATACCTTACTTTACAACCTGATTTTTTTGCCCACACCTCTCAGAGGTTCTGTGTTTGCTCACCATATCCTGACGCAATGATCAAGTGAATCATCAGCTCTGGAGCAATTTCCTAGGCGGAGCCTTTTCTGTTATTTGAGATGCTAATATTTACCCCTGTAGCTTCACTGAATTTCATGCCCTCCTCTGTATTCAAGCTCCTCGCTTCACCAAAAGCTTCTTCAGTTTCTCTAGAGGCTTGACAGTTGCTGGTCTACATGTTTATCTGTTTAACTTAACTAGGTTGTTTAAGTTGTGATCACTCAAACCAAGTTCACTTCTATGCCCAGCTTCCCTGAAGCATCTTCTGTGCTTCTTAAAGCCACAGCTACAGTTAAATCCATCGATTTTATGGCTTCAGACACTGTCTGATGATGAAACTGACAGATAACACAGCCCTCTGTACCCAACCATTACCAACAGCATTCATTCATTCTCTGGTGCAGGGAGTTAGTCTCTTACAGTGACAATACCCAGAAATACCTCTCTCTAACCATATTACGAGATTTCTACCCACATTTAAATCCTGGACTACGTGCAGAAGATCTCTTGCGCTATCACAGCAAAATCTCTTATCAGCTCTTCCCAAAGCAATTTCAGCCCAGCTGGTTCTCTTTTATCCACACTAATGCTGCTTTACAATTTTGCATCACTAACACACAGTGGAATTTTCCCAGTCACCTTTATTCCTCTCTTTCCAGAGCAGGGCATCCCTTCCAACATCTCTGTTCCTCTCATAACCCCCACTCCTCATGGCTCCTGCTAATCTTATGAGGGCTAGTTCTGAGCCCTACACCAACAGCTCCCTTCCCAGGACTCTAGTCACAAGCTCCCCACTTTGCTTTGTAACACTAATGTGTTTGCACCCTCTCGGAAACAAACTCAAAACTACTAGTTAAAATGCTTCTCACTGTTTACTTTATATAACTGTATCACTTGTCATTTCAGGATCATGTAATCCCTATTTCATCTCCGACACCAGCTCTTTCCTGATGCTTTATGTACAGACCCACAGCAAGCATGCACAGGGTTAACTCATATATATACAGACTTCTGTCATGTGCTGCTCTGCTCCAATAAAGCCTGAAAACATTCCTGTACCTTTAACCAAAGTGTCAGACACATACAAAAGGGCAACTTCAAACTCAAGTTTACAATAGAAATACAAGGTTTGTCAGTAGAGCTCTGGTAAACCACACTCTTCCCACCTAGGCAAAATGCAACAAAATACTGATTTAACACTGAAATCCAATAGGTCATGGAATGTCTTGATCTCTTTTTAACCATGGAAAATTATATAAACACTTCCCATTACAGTTAGATTAGTCATAATACAACAGCCACTACCAAACTCCATTTTTCCTAATCCTTAAGTACTGGAAGCGCGAGGAGTACAAATTTCATAATAGCTTCTCCAACCTAAGGAAAGGCACACCAACTTCTGCTGTTGTGATGTTGAAGCTAGAAAACCAGTTCAGTCTAAAAAGCATAAATTTGTCACATATTATGATAAATAACATAAAGCTCCTGAGAACTGCAGAAAATCCTTCATCAATTTTAATTCAGAATATGATCTTTTACTAGAGGACTCTAAATTGTTACACTAAAAAGTACTATGTCCTACAGAGGGTCATATTAGATGATTACAACAATCCATTCTGGTCTTATAACCATAGAGTTTCTAAGCAGTTAATCTCCTCAAAAAAATCTCCAACTAAAATGGAGCATATGCAGACTCCACTTACTTAATTTGATATGTCAAAATCTAATAAAATTTTGCACATGCAGCAAGTTATACCAGGTAGGAAAGGCTAAAATAAAATTACTGTTTCACATCCATTTTTTCCTCCCCACCAATCCATATCCATGTTGCATGCCAAATTCAAGTCATATACTACACATTTAGGTTCAGATCAGAAGTTCAAGGTTGGGGGATGTTTGAACCAGGAAATAACAAGAACTTATTTCATTTAAAAAAAATATATTATTAATCTAGGAAATGGCATTATGATTTTGGTAGCGTTAGAACTCCCAAATCCAAAAACAAAGGCAATCTCAGCTTTCTAGTAATTTATGGCCCCTCAGACCCTCAAAGAGGAGCCACATGAAGTGTGCCTTCCACAGAAGCCAAACGATCTTCTGAAGACCACCACCTGCTTGCCTTTAAAAAAGTCTTATGATGAAGACAAACTCATGAAATTGGGAAGCCGAACAAAATACGAATGACGCATAGTTTTCTAAAATGTGTTTAGTAGTTTATTCAGCAGTCAAATTCCTTCTTCACCCAAAGCTGATAAGCTACCTTGGCATCACTCAACTAGCATCTAGTAGTCCAGGCCTTATAGGAAAAAACAGTTATTAGAAGATTTCCAGAATAACAGTTTGTAGATCTGCAGTGTGTTATTGCAGCCATAACACGCCATTTGCAAAGGACTGTGGTTGTTGCAACAGAAGACTGTGTGATGACTAAATGTGAATCACCACAGGTACTGAAAGTCTGAAGTCCCTGGACATTTCCTGAAAACATGTTCTGAGGTTTATACAAGCCCTTAGGAAAGGAAAATGTCTCTAAAGGATTTCTCTCTTAGAAATTTAAACATCTACATATTCTCATATATAAGTATATTTATTCCTTGGAAACTGCTATGTTTGCTAAGCAGAAGTTTTCAGTTTACAACACAGCTTAAGTGAAATTTGACCCAGAGTTTCTTCATGCCTAGCCTTTCCATCACTAGCTGACTACATGGCACTGTTTTGAAATACCCTTAAAACATATTTTAGACCAATTACAGAAACAATCACAAAACTCTGAAAGAACTCAGTTTGCACAGCAGCCTTTGAACAATCTGGTCAAGGATTTGCTGAAAAAAACAATGCCTTACAGTAAGTAACCTTCTTGTGATACTCAGGATGCCAACAACCAGCACAGAGCAGAATAAGCACACAGCTCCCCATGCTTGACGTTTATAAAGCTGATATGTCAATCAGATATCCAGTGGCACAAAAAATAAGATAAATCTATAACAACTCAAAAAATTATGGCAAGCCAAAAGAGGTGGCCAGGGAAAAGTCCCATGAAGGCTTAGAAGTGCACCTTCATCACAGTGCACCTTCATCAGTGCCTAGTGCACCTTCATCAGCGCACATCAGTGCACCTTCATCAGCACACGAGACTGCAAATAAGTGCCTGACTTTGAGGGTTTGCTCTCCGTGCACAGCACCACTACCCATACTGCTTCCCAGCTCAAGTGTTGCGCTGGTGCAACTGAACAGAGAGAATGTCTGGTGCACAAAGTCACAAAAATGACAGACAGCCAGAAATACAGGACAGATTTGTTACAACATCATAGAAGTTCAAGCAACAATGCTTGTCTGTTCCCAAGCTAACCAAGCATCTCCCAGCCCAGGCCTTGGACAACAGTCCCTTATCATCCTCCAGAACAGGTTTCATGTGATGCACTCCCTTCATGAATTTACTTTGCCTTATTCAAGCATGCCTGCACCCCTGTCACAGGGTCTGCACCACTGTACTGCCATAAAAGCTTAAAAAAAAATGAAAGGTTTAATGGGCCTCCATACTTGGCTCCAGACCCAAACTCCTTTCCTCAGGAGACGCCAATGAAGATCACAGCAGGTTGGCTGTATGTTGCAGACTTCATCTGGACAGAGGGGTGATCCAAGAAGTCTTTTTGCATGTAATTTTTAAATGATATTTCTTCAACTGAGTATTACTACATTGGCCTGAGCTCAGAAAACAAGCATTGAGTGTGCCAATACTTGAAAGCATAATTCTGCAGTTATTTTGTATCTAATAATTATGTCTCCATGGTGGAGATGCTGGAGTCTGTTTAGCAGAGCATTTAGCTGTAAAGAATTAAGACAGTTAAGTCACAGGCACTTAAGTAATAAGCTTAAAACGAGTATTCCTTAAAGGGACATGGTCAAGACTAGAAGCCAAACTTCTTTTAAAACTTGCCAAGAGTTTTAGGCTAGAGATTATCTCAAAGAAGACACTTCCTCTTATCCCTCATCAGATGTGCCATTCCAGTCCAATTCACTTCCCATTCATAGGGGATGTTAAACTGCAAGGAAGAGCACCAAGAGTCTGAAGTCAGCACAAAGTTCTTGAAAGATTGTACCTTTTTATGTTTCTAAATGACCCAATTCCCCAAATACAGGCAAGCAAAAAGGGAACAACATCAGTTTTTTAATCTCTTTAACAGTTTCTAACCCATGCACCCTGCCCAGCAATGTTCAGACCTTTACAAATGTAAGCCTGGACAGTAAAAGTAAATCCTGAGAACAAAGCAGGTGAGGTTTATATATACCTTGACACCACCTCAATTTAATTTTCTCTCAGCATAGGATTTCCATAAACTAAAGATCTCTGAACATACGCATCCCTGTTGAATGCAGGTACCCAACGCCCTTACAGTTCCTTCCAAATCCCACCGCAGCTCATCTGACAAAAGGATGAACATATCAAAACTCAAGAGCACTGTGCTAGAGGGAACATAAACTGAGTCACAACAATTAGCTGGCAGCGTTTCCTTTCATTTTTAAACTGCCCTCACCTAGCTGTCAGAGAGACAGCGTACCTGCCAGTACCATGCTCCAATTCCTTGCCACTATCCACAACAGCGGGGCATGAATCCATGCCGTAACATGGTGCTTATGAAGTTCAACTACC
The DNA here is from genome assembly GCA_013401275.1 of Pandion haliaetus. Taxonomy (NCBI): domain Eukaryota; kingdom Metazoa; phylum Chordata; class Aves; order Accipitriformes; family Pandionidae; genus Pandion; species Pandion haliaetus. The sequence goes on along the minus strand of VYZV01004621.1, from coordinate 28,068 downwards.
ATCAAAAGAATTCCTCAGCTAAGGACTTCTTGTCCTCTAACTTGATCCCATAGCCACAGCTGGTCTCTTGCACTCCACACTGCACAAGAACGAAAAGGTCACTAATATCTGCAGGTACTCAGTGTGTTATTTGTTAGCTAGAGGTGTAATTATTCAATTATTCAAAGTTAATAATGGGGAAAATAACTTCAAAGGGCATTAAGGAATCTATTCTGAAACTCTGTTGAAGGAGGCGGGCATCTCAGCTTTTTGCAATACCCCAAGTAAACCTCATTTGCAACTTTTCATTAAACTATCAACCAGAGGTTTCTTGTTTGTTTGTTTTTTTAAACTGGATTAAACTTGAAGCTTTCTTCCTAGCTGAACTAGAAATATAGGCACTCAGTGTATTTCATAATGTATTTAACCAAAATCTATGAACTCATCACAGAAGACAGTATTAGTCACATAAAGACAGTTAAACAGAGAAATGCTGAAGAGTTCATATGCCCACCAGTACTTCTTCAGTTCTTTTAAAACTTGTAAATAGCGTTCCAACTCAAAACCTGTTAAAACAGGAGAACAACTATTTTGGATCCCCACTATGATTTACTTTTACAAAACAATTATTTAAAAATTACCTGCAGTAGCTGTGATCAAATCAAATACAACATGGATTGTCCAAAGACAATCCCTAGCAATACAGGAGGGACATTTCAGAGCACATTAATTTCATAAAGCTGAGGATAATTATTAGAAAATTGACTGAGAAGAATAAATTTGAACCAAAACTCTGATATCAGATGCAGGAATCATTTATTAAGAGTTTTCTAGGGGGCCAAAAAGCCATTACTCCTCAGGCAAGAAGGACAGCTGAAGCCCACCAAAGAGCTATAGCCACGGTAAACTGTAGAAGAAATAAACAGTATCAACACAGGTTGGGTGGCCCTAGGTGTAGGAAGTTAGATGCAGGGGAAAGCAAAAGAGTTTAATATAACAAAAAAATCTTAATTATGTTAGAGAAAAAACACCAACAAGGATATTGCCATCCCATTAGTTATTTAACTGCTAATGGTGAAGAAGGAATGGGCATCCAATAAACATTTGCCCCGTCCTCGGGGAGAGGCAAGTACCTGTGAGACCAGGTACTTTCCAACCCATCAATAAGTGAAGATGACATTAAACATCCAAGACGAAAATAATAAAAATCAGAAGGTCTAGATAACCGCCACTCAGATGTCAGTGAAGAAGTCTGTAGCGCAGTGACATCTGCTTTAAATGCATCCTGAGAGGTTAGAAAACAGGCTCCAAGGAGAGCAGAGTATGACCCCTGAGGTGACACTCAGGGCACACTTGTAGGAGGACAGGCACCTACAGATCACTGAGCCCACTGGGCAAATGTCTGAAAGTTCTAAGGAGTGAAAGTTCTGAAAAGTGACACCTACTATTCAACACCAGTTTGGAAAGACTGATGTAAACTGTACAGATTTAACATGCAGATTTTTTTGAGACATACGACCTACTAGTGCAGGATAGTCTCATTACAGTGTAAAATGACATAATATGGTGGAAAGCCAGTGAAACAGAGTAATGGTTAGCCACTTGAGAGACCAGTCATGATTAGTGGGGTTTCCCATACCAAATGCCTGCCACATTTCAACACTTTTGCTCCTAGATTGGGCATTTTCTGTTTATACAAAACCAGGCAGGACACAGAAGCCGCCAGTGAGGAGGCAAGTAATAAAAGCAGCATTATGTACAGCAGCCTGGTCAGGTATAAGGAGGGCCTAAGAGAAAAGAAAATCCATCTGAAGTCCTGCTAAACACAGAGAGATCTAATCCAAACACCCAGGATATACCTGTAGAATAGGAAACCGTATCACAGAAAGCATCTGCCCAACTTTACAGGTCACAGTAGACAAGCAAAACATTATTTCAGCAAAGTCCTTGGCAAGGTGGCTAATGTATGCACAGATAAGCCTGAGCTGGCAACAGGAATAAAGCAGATTTTAGTTCTCCATTTAATGATGATGAGATCAACACAAGAATATTATATGCAATTTTCATTTCCATAGAAACTTTAGAAATATGGTCAGAAAATAAAGACTGCAAAGAAGAGCAAATTCAAATGTTGAAGAGAAACCTTTCAAACTACACTGCTTTCACACACTTCCACGCCAAGAAAAATGCCAGGTTCTAGGAAGCTTTAACCTACCAAAGAAGCAGAGTAAGGGAAGACCCTACACACCCTCACAGCAGCTCCTAATCTGTTTGCAAGACCACACAATGAATTAGCTGAATGAAAAAGCAGGAGAGCAAGAGTTATTAGGCACATCACTCTGGTTTAAGCTCTCCTGGAAGAGCACTGAAACAGCTTTCACTGAATGATTAAAGCATTTTTCAAAACATCAAGTAAAATTTGATCACAAGGCATAAAAAAAAAATATGCAGGAGGAAATTTCAAAGGAAATTTATAAGAGTATCATTTGCCATCAGATATAGCCATTTCACATGCCTCCAAGTCAAATATTTGAAATAAGGTCCGGGATTTAAAAAAGCAGTTTCGTTTGCTTAGACTTTATATGCCATTGTGTAAATCGCAACTAGCTCTCAGGCTGTTATGATTCAAAATTAGGGTCTTTCAGCATTTGGATTAGATCCAGCACTTTGTTGTGTATTAAAACAGTATGTTAATAACAACTTTAATAAGCTTGACCTGGCAGATCCCAAACTGAAGAAGTCAACTGAGAGGACATGAAGTGAGCATGAAGAAAGCAACACTATTCAAATTCAGGAAGCACCTCTGCACGTTTTCTTCATCCCACTGAAAATTACAGGGAGGAGTTCAAGTAGCTCTCAGTCCCTAAATACTTAAAACAAAGACTCCACACTGTTTGTTGAAACTTTTGCAATAAGTGTCCAAAGCTGAAGGAGCAAGGGTTTGAAACAGGAAAATGAATAACCACCCATGCATCACAAGCCAAATGTGGTTTGTAGGTTTTAAACACTCCTATTATTTAACAGAAGAAGCTTGAAAGCTTAAAAGTTTTCTCTCCAGTTAAGCCACCAGTTACAGCTTTACAAACCCCAAACTTAAGCCTCAGTGCAAAGAAGCTCCTTTAGTAGCAAAGGCTCTTTCATCTTACTGTTATTATCCAAATTTCTAATGCATTTTATTTTGTTCCAACACTACATACACTGGTAGCTTCCCGATTAACTGCAGCTAGAGAAAAGAGTTCATAATACTTAAATAGCAAATTCTTTGCGAAGCATTGTATTTTTATTAATACCCTATCTTTATAACCTGTACTTCTGCTACCACTTTTAATGTCCAATGCTGTTCCTGTTTTAATCTACACAAAGACAGGCAGGGGTTTGTTTCAATTCTGCAGCCATTCCAGAATACTGTCACAACACAGCAATACAATTACCCTATTGCTAAGAGTACTATTCACAAGTGTGCAATGTAGGGAGCTCCAGCTAGAGGCCTTCACCCTTGAGACAGAAAGAGCTAGAGGCACTGCATTCAGCCTTACAAAGTACACAGAGGCAAGCTGAGGCTGTTGAATCGGCGGCAGGGGGGGAACCTTTAAACACAAAGAAGAAGCCCTGACATTTGACTACCAGGCTTCTAGTTATGGATATTTCTAAGTACTCCACAAGATGAACATGTTTTCATTTCTGTTATCATTAACATCCTTTTCCACCTTCCCTATTCACTTCCTTCACTAGGTTGTCAATGGAGTTCAATTTGGTGGACAGGTATTAGAACTTGAATTTTGCTGGCAATACAGGTATGCACAGTTAAGTTCACTGAGTAGTATTCCAGCACCCCAGCTATTCGGACAAAAATGTCACCAAATAAGCAAGCTTTTCTAACTCTTCAGAGCAGC
>VYZV01004621.1:0-19593 GCA_013401275.1 Pandion haliaetus | reverse complement strand
TTTGCCTCTTGCCCCCCCCCCCCCAGCTTTTCTCACTTTTATTTTACTCCTGCAAGGTGAGAGAACTTACCGGGTAAGTAACATCCTGCCTGTGTCTTTGCAGGAGCCATTCGCACCACTTACGCTCCACCCGTCTTGAGACGGGCTCTGGTTCATCCCCGTAAGAAGCTCGACTAATGCACAGCAACAGCCACCCGTGTCCCCCCACGTAGCAAACGCTTTGGGAAGAGCAGGAGCAGGACAAGCAGGTGTGATTAATGTGTCGTAAGTTCTCCCTCAGTACCCTTCCAGCTCCAAAGTGCAACCAGCTCTGAGGGTTTCTGGAGCCCGATGTGTTTGTGCGGTTAGTAACCCCCAGTCAGTCTCTCTACTTGTCTAGTCACTCTCAAACCCCTGCAAAGTCCTTGCAGCCCCAAAGTCTGATAACGTGATTCACAGGTCTGTCTGCTTGTTGCAGGAAGAACCACGCTTCAGTCTCCCTTGAGCCTGGTTCTAGTCGTTTTCTCTGATGACCTCTAATGCTTTTAGTGCTGCTTCATCCCAACCTATAAATAACTGTAACACTGGAAAATGTGCTGCTAGTTCCAAACAGAGGATCCAAGGAGAAACAATTTCTGATACTGAAACTCAACAGCAAAGTGTCATATAAGGTGATTGCTATAGCATTAACCTTTAGAATAACTCAAAAGTCTACAGAGAGGGTAGAGGACAAGACTCCTATCTGGGTGTTTCAAAGATATAACCAACCTTCCCAAAATTCAGACCTAGACAGGAGAGATTTGATTTTTGCCCTGTCCAGCACAGCACATTTTAGTGCCCTTGTATTTGCTGCACTGAAGTGTATCAGTCAAGAAAATGTGTCAAAAATATACATAAAGCTTCCCCGAGATACCAAGAGGGACCACTTGAAAGGACAAACCATGATGTTCCTGCAAACAAACATGCAGACTGTGTGCTAAAAGTGTTACCAGAGGCAGTCTCAAGGGACTGGGAACACTTCCACTTAGCAGTGTGAATGGGAGCTGTCATTGCAGGGAACTGCAAGTGCCAACACTGAGGCAGGCAGGGAAGGCATCTCCTCTTGCCCCTGAACTGGCTTCAGTGTTGCTGAAATGCTGCTAAACTCCTCAAAAGCTCTGTTTCTCTTCTTTATGTGTTATTCAAGTGTAGCAGTGGCAGACTGTAAGGGCTCCAGCACACCAACCTCTGCATTTTGGCTGTACATCATCAAAGCCTGCCCTACCTGTAGGCTGGGCACAACACTGGCTTTTCAGTTAACTTGAGGGAACATTAGTGTTTTGCTCTAAAAATGTCCTTTGTCATTTATCTCCCATGTGTCCTAGGGTAGGACATCATATACCCAGCCTTTTCACATCTCCATTTCCCCTCTGCATTCATCAGACCCTCACAGCTTTTCATCAGCAAAAGATCTGCTCAGGGGTCCCTGAGCTGTTCTGATGCCTTTCCTTTCCCGTCTTCCTTTGCAGCCTCATTGCAAATAAAAACTCTTTAAGCTGTACATGAGCTAATCTCTGCCATAACCACACAATCCTGTCATGACTGCTCTCCTCCCTTTGCTGGGCCTCATTGCTCTGCCTATCCTAATTTAAAAATTTAAGCCTTTGAGGCCATGATTGTCACCTACTGTGTCACACAGCACCTAGTACATCAACTCCCTATCTTGCTCACAGCTTGTAAATGCTACCATAATACAGAAATTATCTCATCGAGGGCAAATGAAGTCATACACATTTTAAAATCATAGTCATGTGTTATGAGCAAGCATGGCAAACAAGTAAGCATCTTGTAGCTAGGATGAGATACCTTACTACCAGCAATAGCTGTGAAGGCTGGGATTAAAACAGATGTTATGAGTACCCTGCAGTTCTGATGTCTAATTAGGTACAAGTGTTTTAGCATTCTTTATCTAGTCAAAAGTGATCATTTGTATAACTCCCGATTCCCAAATACAATGATTACTTGTGTGTCTGTCCATCCCTCCTCTTCTTTCCCCTTCAGGTAGGCTGAAAGAAGGACCATGCGCCACTACTGTGCAACTTTTGCAAGGTTGAATTACCCTCTTCTAAATTATGGTTGCTCCTTGAAGTCAGCTTCCTCATATTTTCCCAGCTGAAGTGACACACCCCAAATGCATCTTTCTCTGTTATTTTTTCTAGTTCTTCCTCTGGACATTGTTGTCATAAATACAAAAATAGTTTAGTGTTAAAACATGGCAATAGAAAGAGAAAAACCCCACCATTTCCTGTGCTGTCTTCAACCTCTTAAACATGAACCATCTTTCCAGGTCTGTTTCTATAAATCTGCAAAAGGGAATGCCACGTTCACAAGTACTTAACTGCAAGCAAAGCCCCAAATCCAGTTGTAGCAGACTGGATCTGAATTCAGCAGCTGATCATGCTGTGGTAGCACAGGCAGCACACTGTCAGCAGTGTGGGTTTTTTAATGGAGAATTCTACTGAATTAAAGAGGAAGAAGACAGTGCAGCAAGCACACTCCAATAATCTTCATACACACTGAAACTATATACCCTTTGGAACAAAGAATGAGGTACTCTGCAAACCCAGAGACGAGGCATTACTGCCAACTCCAAAGTGATACCCAATTTTCACTCCCTGCAGAGCAAGAGTTAATGTTCTCTGGCTACTCAGACCCCAGACGTTGGTCTTGGCTCACCTGCTGTTGGGTAGGAAAGTAATAAATGGGTGATCCTCCACTCACTGCAGCTTGCCAGCTGTTTTATATCTGCTTATGTACAGTTTCTCTGTTTAGAGAGCAATACTGTAGCTCTATTTGCAGTCCAAATAAACTGTGTTTTCTTCTTCTCTTCTTGTTCTTCTTGCTTTTTTGAGTTTTGTATTTCTGCTGCTGGAGAATGGCTGAAGCTGAAACTTGGCATGTAGCAAACCCACATGGGCTTTATTTTAAATCAAAGGGTTTAGATGTGTTAAACCATTTTTCTGTTACGCAACTGAAAAAAAAAGTCATCTCAGACCTGGTTTTTGGGGCTAAGCTTTAAAGATAAGGAAAAAAAGCTTTTAATTTACCCTATGACATTTGGCAGGAATTGAGTGCTGAATACAGATTAAGCAGTTGATTGATATGCTGGTATTGGGGAGCAACCCTTAGATTTGACTGTAAAGGTAACGGGCTACTGAATTGGCTTTCACTGGTATTTCTGCTCTGTTTGTTTACTAATAAAATGTAGCATTTGCAGAACAGCTAGGGGATCACATGATCTTTTTCACAGTGCTGCATGGTGTCTTACCTGTGTGCGGGAGCCATTTCAATAGCATCTTGAGATGCAGCTTTCTCTGGAGTGGATCACAGCCAATACTCAGTGTAGTAGCTGAAGAACACCACATGCATGCACTGAAGCTTGCAGGGAAGCAGCCTGCAATCCTCTCAGTTATATGTAAACCAGAATGTTTGTTTTAACACTCCAAAATTCTCAAACAGGATAATACCCATGAAATTTTAAAGATCCGGGAATGGATAGGACTTCTGCACCTGCAGTGAGGTGAGGTGAACAGGGCAGTGACAGGCAGCAGCCCCCATCAAACAACCAGCCAAATTTCGGGCTGCAACTTGGGGCATCTTCTTTCCAGTGTCCCCATCTTGGCTTTTCCCAAAGATTGGTGAAATCCAGAAGTGACGGTGGTCTGGCAACTTAAGGCATTAACCGGTGTCTTAATTTTAATTGCCTCTTGAATCAAAGCCTCTCCAACTGTCCTGTTCAACCTGCCACCATGCCACTGAAGTCCCTGTATGGACCCTTTCCTTTTGGCATGCTCAGGAACTCTCTGCAGCCATTTAGCTTTTCTCCCTGCGTAGCATGGGCACTTGGGTGGGGTTTAGTCTTTGTGCCTTAATTCTCCATCCACAAAATAGAGGTTGTGATAATTCTTTAAGGAAGGAGGTATTGAAGGTAAGGGCTATCCTGATTATACATTAGCGATGATGAGATGCTTGGACACTGTCACCACATAACTACTTAAAACAAATAGCACAAAGAGATCTGCCAGCTTTTAGATTACAAATTCATGTTCAAAAGGCTGGAGAGGCAAGAAGCATCCTTTCATCTCAGGGAAAAAGCCCTCTGCATAAGAGGGCAGCTTCCATGGGAACTGACCTTTCAATTACAGATGCTCTGCAGAAAAGTCTTTCAACCGCTCATGCCAGAGTCGATAGAGCTGATCCCATTTCTCATGCAATTATCCTAAGAGTCCCAAACACAGCATTTCTTACTCATATTGGGGCACTTTGTCCTTGAGCAACACAGTGGGATTGCACTGCAGGCTACACCCAGGAGTACCTATGTGCAGCGTGGGATCTCTGTCTCTCCAAGCAGTGAGCAGCAAAACCAGCAACACAGGGTCTGTGTGAAGTATAGATCCCAACAGGGGATATTTCCCTGGGATCTGATTATGCATGCTAGCACTGCTGCTGTCTGCTGATGATCCCTCACTTGGCCAGCATGGACACTGACACTATTGCTGCTCCCCCAAAAGCAGCTGCCATAACATATCCATGAGCTGAAGGATGTTCAGGTGCTCTGAAGGACTCTGCCTTAGGCTGAAGTGATCTCTCTCAGCAGTAGAAATATTGTCCTTTGAGCAATATTTATTCCTGGCTACATTTCATCCTTAACTATCCCTTCCTCGGCACATACCTGCTCTCTGGCAGTCAGGAGCTAGGGAAATGGGGATACAGGACTGAAGAGACCTCTGCGGTCAGAAGCCCTGTCCCTACAGTCACACAGCCCCTTTTCCCCAGCCCTGTCTCTTTCATAAACAGCTTGGGGGTTTGCTCTAGTACTTGACAGGAACTGCTCAGCAGCCACCATCTCCAACATATTCATGTTCTTCATCCTTCTGCCAGCTTCACCTTTCAGCTAAAATAGCGTTTCTGTCTTCCTAATATTTAGCCATGAGACTGCAACCCCATCCCTTCTCTAATTTTGCTTTGACAGACCTAAAAAAGGCATATTTTCCAAGTAGTCCAGAGATACCTGGCTCTGACTGTACAATTTCTGTTTTGTAGCTCTTTCTGTTTAACACTTCTCAAGTATGGATGGCATATATTGTGCAGAGCAGGTTGCATCAGGATCAGGCCAGTATTTCCTGATGTTGATGCCTCAGATTAGCTACACAGATCTATGCAGTCCTGTGAGATGGTCACCTTCTGATTTAATGGGTACAGGTGACACCCATTCTGCTATTCCCTACTCCAGTTTGACTGGATTCATATTTAAATTGAGTCATGGTTTCCCTATTACAAAGGGAGGGAATAACTATTTTATTTTAAAGAAATAGATATTTTGCCTTTCCAAGAGGAATCACTTTTAACTTGGCAAGGTGCAAAACCCCTCAACCCAGCCAGGCATTTTTCCTGCCTTGCAGCTGTGTCTTCAGTTTTTGTTCTGTTCCCATTAACAGACATTTGAGGAGTGCAGAAGGTTATTCTTCAATAGAGAAGCCTAGGGGGATAGCTTTTCTCTTGCTTTTGTAGTTTTTATTCATTGAAGAGGAACATTTGTCAGAGATAAAAGAGGAGCTATTTGTCAAAGGAAAAGTTGTTGGCAAATACAGCCAAAGTGAGGAAGAAGCACCATGAGACCGCAAAGGACTTTTCTGTCTGCTTGACCTGCTTCACCATCCCAAGACCACAGTCAAAAGCCACAGACTCAGTCACCTTCTAGCCAAGAGCATCACAGGCATAAGGGAAATAGTGTTACCCCTTGGGGATACCACATCCCTCTCACTTTGCTGTGGAGCAGCTGACGAAAGTTTCTTGCCTCTGGTGTGATTTTGTGTCATAGTGTATCTGTAACCTGAGAGCAGCAGGGAGAGAAGGGGGGCTTCTACATGAAAACAAAAAATGCCACAGTAAGACCCATGAAGAATATGGGAGGGTATTTAACTGTGTTTGTGACCAGCATGGTTTTTGTCAGAGGATTTTTATACTGCTCTTGTAAAATTACTTTCTAGAGGAATAAAGTACATTGCAGGGAAAGGCCAACCTCCTGCAGTTTAGCAGAGCCACCAACCCTCTAGAAGTGGCCAAGTGACTGACATTGCCTACGCAAACAGGCTGTTCAGCCTTCCAGCTAAGTTGTTCCATAGGCGCCAGAGTCCAAGCAGCGTGCGTGTGTGCCGTGCCTTCCTGCTACGTGAAGAACAGAGGGAAGGAGAGCAGGCAGGCAGGCTCACCCTCCCCTGGGCACACACATCAAAATTTCAGGGCTGCGGTAGCAGAATAAAAGCCGCGTTGTGAATGCTTTCTGCCACAAGCTTCCTCAGAGGGGTCTGCAGAAAGGAAGCATTTTGCAATTCTGCCCTCCCTGGTTCACCAGGAGTCTCTCTAGTTCACATTTTGACTGCCCTTTTTATCCTTTTTTCCAAAGGGTTTGGAAAAATCCTTTTCCAAAGAATGCAAAATGCAAAGATAAAAGAAGCTTATCCATTTCATTAAATGCCCATGCAAAGCCTAGCACTCTGCTGCTGATTGTTGCAGTTAACCCAAGCAATAATTAATAATTAGGAAGCACCTCACTATCCACATTATAATTTTTCCCATTCCTCCCTCAAATTCCCTCTTTCAAAAAACAAAAATGAAAGTATAAGCACCCTCCAGATTTTTCTTACTTGTGTCCACAGAACAGCCTGCCTGGCAGCTGTGGGGCATTGTTTCCTTAATAACAGAGCAAGATGCAGGTGAAGTAAGTCACAGAAGATGTAGCATTACAGCCTGAAAGCTGTTGCTTTTATGGACCATAACTCTTTATTACCAATATGTGTGTGTTGCTAAACTTCACCTTGTATCCCTGGTGGTAGGTCTCAGAGGGCATGTTTTGAAAGAATAACAAAAATAGAGGACCGTCTCTTCCCCAGGAATGCATTGAATAACATCTGTTTGTTTGAACAGGATGAGTATCATTTAGGGACTATTTCTCTATACTGTTTGCTGCATCTTTGAATGAAATAAATTGATAAAAGGCAAATACAAAAGCAAAATTCAAAACTATAACTAACAATCCCAGCTATCCTTTGTGTCTTGGGCTGGGTATTATCATTTTATGTTGCAAGCAGAACAGACACCATTCACGAGCTCTTTGAGCCTCTCTCAAGAGTTAGGAATAAAAAGAAACTTTAAAAAAAAAAAAAAAAGGAGGAAAATACTGCTTTTACAACTTTCTTTTCTATCATAAAACAACAAACAAGGGCAGTAAACCTTTGCTCTATACTAATGGAAATCCAGCCCAGCTGGTTACATAAAATTGCTTAGGAAAATCAGCAAAGTTTGGAGACAAATAGCCTGGCACAGATACAGTTGTTTAAACACTGGGGCTGTGATAAGGGGTCTGCAAGGATCCTGCCATGGTCAAGGTTTGCCCTGGCAGCAAGCTGTGAAAGCTGAGGAGTGAGAAGTCCCCAGTTACCAGAACATAACTGCCAGCCCCATGGAGATTCTTCTGTGCGGCACTGGGGCAGGCAGCCCTGAGCCTTGCCATAATGCCCAGTACCCTTTGCAATACACCATGATACAACAGCCACCCCTCATCTCACCTGGAAGACTTGTCCAAACCCACCCAAAGGGAAGCAGCAGGGCTACCAAAACCGCCAGTCCCCATCTCCACCCTATCCCTGCTTCTCTGTCATCTCTTCCCATCAGCCTGAGTAGGGCTTACCTGAAGCATCTCTCAGAGCCAACAACCAGAGCATGGCTGCAGGCAACGCCTTTAACTCATGCCTGATGTTGGCACAAGTTTGCCAGGTCTTGTCTTAAGCAAGTGACTGGTGTTTCTCACTGAGAAAAGTGACACAAGCAAAACAATCCTGCAGAAATAGGCAGCAACAGAGTAATGCCACTGAGATCAGGTCAGGTGCAGCAGTGGGAAGCAGGGTGGTATAAGATGGGCTGGAGAGCAGCTCGGGTCTAGCCTCCAATCGCCTATGGGAAATGAACTTTCCTGGTCTGCTGAGATGCTATTCTCTGTCCCCATTTGTGCAGTTTCTCACATTTGAGCACTGAAACCACACAGCCTATAGTGACATCCATCAATACAAGCTGATAGGATCATGACAGGGATGCCCAGCAGAAGGTTAAGTTGGGGCCCACCATCTGGACAAAAACCCGCCCCTGCCAATTAATAGTTGGGGTGTCTAAGATCTGCCAGGAGGCAGAAGTGACTATCTAATTTCTAGAAATAAGAAACCATGAAGAAGCAACCTACCTGCAATGTACCAAGCATGGTTTCTGCCCCTTTAGTTTCCAGTAAGAGTATAAAGCCAAAATCCCAAGTGCATGCACTCATCAGAGACCCTACAACCCTTTTGTTAGGGTACTGTTCTTAGTCCCAGCATCCTGGCCAAATTCCATTTGGGTAATTAGACCATGATTAGGTAACTGCTTGCATATGCCATTCCTCTTCCCTAGGGAGTCTGGCTCTAAATTATTTGATGCTTTCAGGATTTCTAGTCATTAGCAAGGTTGTTTTCCTTGCTGGTGGGAGACTAAATGCTGGTAGAGCTTGGGGAATGGCTCCACCGTACATGGCCTGCCTGTAGGATGGGTATTGCCTGAGTGGCTTAGATATTGCCAGAGGTCCTCCTGCCATTTGGGGAGATGCTGATGGGGAGATGAGCCTGCTCATATTGCTGAGGCGTAAGCAGTAAGACCCCCAGCTGGGAGAAGGAACCCAGCATCATTGTTATGCTTAGTGGGTAGGAAAGAAACAGATTGGCAGAGTCATCCACATGTGCTACCGATCATTTTGTGGTTTGCAGACTGAAATTCTTAATGGCACTCGTTACAAGTAGTTTGTTTCCAGATGCTGTTTGCTTTCATGTTCAGAGCTACATGCATTAACATAGAAAATTCTGCTTGGAAAAATGTTGAGTACTGGCAAACACACAAATTTAGAAAAAGTCAGCATCCACAATGCAGGAAATTTTAGGCAGATACCATAATTTTGCCCTGTCTTTTGATCCTTAATTGCTAGCCATTTATCTCCTATGGGATATTTGTCTACATACAGAAATGCTGATGGTAAAGAGTTTTTTGCTTCTATCACAGGATATTTTATCCATCATCTGCCTCTTCCCCTACCCAGCAATTCCCCTCTAGTCTGCAGCTCTCATCCAGCCAACTGTCACCTCCTGTTCCCATCTGGTGACACTGGTGCTGTCTTCTGCATTCAGAAGCTCCTTAAAGCCAAGCCTTGGCTGACACATCCACAGGGAAACCCCAGTCCCTCAGGCTGATTACAGCCTGCAGCATCCATGGCAAGCTTGACCATAAAATGCCAGATATTATGGCACCAGGACCCCTTAGAGAGACAACACAGATGTAGAAGAAAAGCATCCCTATCTGAATCCACCTTCCTATAAAGCAGACAAGTTTCTTTAGAGGTCTCCCATGAAACTACCAAGCAGCCCAACTCCTGCTTTAGTGTGCAAAGATCTGCTAAGATAGCATCCAGCAGCAAAGTGCATGTTTCCCTGCAGGATCTGGAGGTTTTAGTGTAGAGGCTAGAAAACAAGGATTGTAGGTCAAACCTAATGTGTGTCTTTGGGGTTGATTGTAATCTGAGGATTTACCAGAAAACTGCCCGGTTTGGTGTTATTTACGGGAAGTTTCTCCTTGTGGCCTCACCAATTTAGAGCTGACAGAGTGAGTTTCTACAGACCAAAATATCTAACTGCAGGGTGCTGTGAAGGCAACATGAATGCCCCTTAGGTAGTAAGTTGTAGTACTAACTACATCTGTATGTGGGAATGGAGGAGCTGACATCTGTACCCTGTCTCAGCTTTCTGGAAGGAAGAGCAAAGCTCTTCTAATCTTTAGGTGTGTGTTGGACCATCAGCCAAACCATGAGCCCTTCCCAACAGCGGGGAAAAGGGGGTTTCAATGCACACTGAAGTCTCCAGCCAAGAGCTGAGCAGGCAGCATAGCTGGGAGCTGGCAGCTCTCTCAGAGAAGCAAACCAAGACAAAGAAACTTTCCCTTTGCATGCAGGAGTTTCTCAAAACTCATCCTTGCACCTTCCTCCAAGGCCTTTGGTGCTGAATGCTCTCAGCCTTATCATTTCTACATTTTTGTGTGCTCATATGGCCATATGGGCAGCTTTAGCTGTTTCGTAGAGGTTGGATGTGCCCAGTGCCTTGACCGTGAAACAAAAGCAGGAGGGGTTGCACTGAGTTTGTGCAAGACTGTACAACTGCTCTGCTCCCCTGCAAAGCTCCTGAGGACATTTTCTAGACCTTTCTTGATCCTGCTGCTGTCCTGATGCGGTGTTAGAGGGTGAGCACATGCTTTGTCCTCCCCAGTTTGTCACCACTGGGTCATTGGCCATGTTTTTCTCCTGGAGACTCCGTTATCCTTCAGATTCTGTGTCATGTGTCCTCACTGGTCATTCCCTCAGAGTATCCTTTGGAGCAGGCATCCCCCTGGGCTTTCTGTGAGATTCCCTCTGGGTCAGGATTTAGCTGGGCAAATGCAGGTGACCGCAGCATGGGTGTCTGTCTCTGAGCTCTTCCCATTGTGTCCCTTTTTATAATCCATGGAAACACTTATTGGAAACAGTTCCCTTCACCCTCAAATACATACTCAAACTAGGTTAGATGCCCTGAAAGTATCTATTTTTCTCCAATGACTGTAAAGGGAGCCTGGGGACCTTAGCTCAGAGGAAGGAAATGTCACATGAAATTAATCCAATGCTTTACGTCTAAATATGGGCACCAGCTCATACAACTTCATGCTGGGGACGCACAAATCTGCCTCTCTGTCCCAGACCCAGCTTTCTTTGTCCAAAATAAACCTTGATCTGCCACGATTTTTTCCTCACAGATGCATCCAATGGCCTCAAGTTCAACTTGACTACAACAAAGCTCTTCACATTCATCAAGTCCTTCCATCATGGGGTACAAAATCATTATCCCACCAGTTTTTCAGTCCATAACCAATATGTCATCTTCAAAGCAGGTCCCTCTCCCCACCAAGGTCTTGCAGAGCCTTTCAGCAGTACACCTCTGATCTTTCCCCACTCCCTCCAAGGAGTCTCACCAAAATCTCTCATCAGAGCTATTCTGAACTGTGTGGTAAAGGATCTTTTCCCAGCCAAATGTTGGACCCATCTGGCTGACACATTCCTGAAGAGAAACATCATGAACCTACTGCATTTGTCATCCAGTTTTGCCAGTTCTCCACTGTCCACTTGTCTTTATCTGTGAGGTTTTCAGCATCCCTCCATGCTCATCTTGCAACAGTCCCAAAACAGAAGCTGACTGGTTAGCTCAGCTAGCATGCTCAGAGCCGTGTGGCACTGGCTGATTTTGTTTTTCCCCAGTGCCCCTTGGCATTGTCTCTACCTGCTGCTGTGTTTCAGATTGCAACCTCTCAGAGACAGGTTTGTCTTTCTATTGTGAGCTTGCACAACAGCCGCTTAAGTACAGCCCTTCTGGAGCGGGTTGTTGCTGCAATAACTCAGACCACAAGGACTGAATTACACTCTTTGCCTTATTAAATCTGAATGGGGATTAGTAATGGAGGAGGAAAGGGCTGCAGCTTTAATTCATGAATATTACCCTTTTTACTTCCCTCACCCATTTGGCAGCAAAGTGGATGTGTGGCTGCAGAGAAGCACTTTTATGAGAGCTACACGCAACCCTGTGCTCCCTTGTGTGTTTATTCCAGCTGCAGCGGGTGGAGATGAAACTCCAGAG
The DNA here is from genome assembly GCA_013401275.1 of Pandion haliaetus. NCBI lineage: Eukaryota > Metazoa > Chordata > Aves > Accipitriformes > Pandionidae > Pandion > Pandion haliaetus. The sequence goes on along the minus strand of VYZV01004621.1, from coordinate 7,849 downwards.
CCAATCCTGTTGGGGTGAGAAGACAGCTTCTGGAAATAGCTCATCCCCGTGGAGCATGTTCAGATAACACAGCCTGGGGACAGGTACTCCAAAGGTAGCCAAGTGCCTCCCACTGCAGTGCAGCCACCTGCACCTGGAATGAGATAGCTGTGATCCCTTCCTGGCCTGGCCCTTTGGCTTTCACACAGGAGAGCTTTGCTGATGAAAGCTACCCTACTTGTGCCCTTTTGCCTCTACAGCGTGGGTATGGCGGCCAAAGGTCTCGCTTAATGGCATAAGTTGCATCAGCAGGTGACATTTATCAGCACTAGGTCACACTTGCGGTGTAATTTTTTTCCCCACTGAAATAAAACCAAACCAGCTTTGCTAGTGGGCCTTTTTGTTTGTTTGTTTTGCAGGTCTAAGTGTGAAAGATACAGAGGCAGCTCCTCTGGGCTGGAAATTGCTGCAGAGAGCCTGAAAACAACTGCCATCTATTTCTCTCACTGCTGGTGTTGCTGTGGCATCCTCCACCAGTGTAGTACAAAGCCCACCAGTGAGAAGGCTTTGCTGAGCCCCCAGCCACCCTCGTGCCTCTCCAGCATGGTGCCGGGGATCTGCACCCTGGCAGATGCTTCCCTGGGATGGGGGCAGCTGCAGTGCTCAGGGCTGGGGGACAAGGCTCCTGCCTTCCTTGTGGCCATGACCTTGTTTGCTTGCACACCCACCTGCGCTGAGCTGGCAAGACTCATCCAGGGAGCCCCATGCGGGAAGCTGGCAGGGATTTTTGCATCGTTTAATTCTCAATCCTCCCAAGAGCCTGGTGAGGGATTGAGTGTGTTTACTGAAATGAAGGGCAGGCCTGAGGGGCAGAGCCGAGCACCGGGAGCTGAAGGGGCCCAATGGGAGAGGTTTGCTCCCAAACGTTGCTTTGAGTGGGAGAAGCTAAGACAGAAATAACAGCCAGAGTGGGCATTTCTCTGGCTAGCAAACCAGTGGTGCAGCCAGAGCTGGCAGCTCCCATCCTGCCTGCGAGCAGCACACTGAAACCTCAGGGAGGGTCCCATTCCAGTGCAAGCAGAGGTGACAGGCTGTGAGCAGCTGTGATTCGGGGTGGGAAGGTTTGTCCTCTCTGCTACCTGCCGCCACCTGAGCACAGAGATGCCCATGCTATGGTCCTGGATGTGTTTACACATCTGAGCATGGAGAGCAGTTGTACGCGTGTGGATGCTCTCGCAGGGTTCTTCTGAATGCCAACAGACACGCTGGCAGTGCAGCAGCTTGCTCGTGCTGCCCAGCCCTGCCTGATAACACTGGCAGCTAGTGCTGTCCCTTCTTCAGATCTGCCCCTCTGCTCCATGGGCTCCTTCTGACTTGTTTTCCTCTATAGATGCAGATGCAGAGGTGCTTAAGATGCACAGAGAGGAAGATCAACTGTTCAGTAAGGCATCTTTCTGCCAGAGTTTCCTACAGAAGCTGGGACCAGCCCCTAACCAAAAAAACTGGTTTTAAGACAAAGGTGCAGTGACTGGAAAGTGGGGTCGTTCAATGATAGGAAAAGTTGGGGGTACTCAGCTCCCAGCCTTAGGCAGCGGGTTATGGCACTGACAAGGGGGTAAATAGGTCTGGTGTGAGGTTCGACTATAAATCCAAAGGAAATGCTAGCTGGTGCAGACCTCTAACAAGGTCTATCACCTCAGCAGCATTCTCAGGTGTCCCTGTTACAGATGAGCAAACGGAAGATGGGAAAGGGTGCACATCAAGACAGAGCTGGTCCAGCAACGCAGGCACACGCAACAGCTTTGGCTGCTCGGGGCACATGGGTAAACCCCAAGCCTGAGCCAGGCACCATCAGGAAGGTCCACTGAATTATCGCATGGTAGGAACTTCACAGCTCTTCTTGTTCTTAAAAAAAATGCACCTGCAGAGCATGCATGGATGGATGGAAGGAAGAAATAAGAGCCTGCCATGCCTCCTCATGGCTGTCTCATTGAACATGTCCACAGGGAATCTCGGGCACAAAACAGCCTCCAACCTGCAACACGCAGAAGGAAACAACAGTACACAGGAATATGACAAACCCCAAGAAGTGAGACCTGATGCCAAAGAACTGGAATCCCCACAGCATCATGACTTTGTAAAAACACCTCTCTCCATCCCTTTGCTGGAAGTGCACAGCCACATCAGGGTGAGAAGCCTGTGAACACTTTTAATGCATCCTAACAACCCCACCTTGGGCTGGTTATCACAGACCCCAGGGTGTCCCTGCTTCCTATGAGGGCAGAGAAGAACCCATCATTCCACATTGCTGTGCTGGCTTGTTTCCCTCACTTCTGCGTTGCTCCTTCTCACTCAGAAAGACCCTGAAAGAAGGTTGTGGTAGCAACCATGGACACCTGCTGTGGTGTCACCCTGGGCCTTCTCTAGCCCAGGAGCTGCTGGACTGGAGCCCACCTTGTCCCGAGATCCCCTTGCAGAGGGAAGGTGCAGCAGAGCCAGGACAGCCGAGGTGCAGCCTGTGGGTGCCCACGGGCAGAGCTGCTCCGTGCTGGGGGGGGGCTCACTGCCACGCTTCTGAACAGAGAGAGCTCAGTGCCCAGGGGCCTGCCTTCTTCCAGAGGGTGGGCAATATGGGTGCAACACCTGGGCTGCTGCCCGGCTGCCCTCCTCCAGGGACATGTCAGATCTGGTAGGAGACAAGCACTTGCCTGGATCCTGCACTGTCCAGCTGGGTGCATGCTTGCAGGGGACATACTCTGCAAGCCTTCCCAGCGCTGGCAGGGGACACACTCTGATTTGTGCCACCATGGCCAGTTTGGCCAACTGACCCAAGGTGGTGCCCCCCCACTGCCCTGTGCCTGCTGGGGCTGTCTCCTGCAGCAAAGCTTGTCCCTCCCATGACGCTGACCCACGCCAGGGAGAGGGCAGCACCCTGAGGAGGATGCACCCCCCCAAGTCTGTGGGGACAGTGACCACCTTGGCAGGTCATGGCAGGACCCAGCTCCCCGCCCCCCAACCCTGCCACCGAAAGGTGCCAGTCATGGCCCTGATGAAAATAAGCTGGGCTGGGCTGCCACCTTGTGCCAACAGACAGCATCCACTGACCAAGCCAGGCACGGGAAGGGATTTGTCCATCACCGCAAATTTTCAGTGACCAAAATGGGGTTATATGCGTGGACCTCAGTTTCTGGATGAATGCCACAGAGCTCAGCACCTCCCCGGCAGCAGGTAGCGGGGAAGGGACTTTGCTGTCCCTCCACGGCGCACAGCCCTGGAGCCATCTTCACCCACAACCCAGGGTTCAAAAATCCCATATCTGCAAAGCTCAGCCCTGCTGTCCAGCAGCCATGTCCTCAGGGAAATGCCTGGGCGCTGGAAGAGGGGGTTGCAGCACCCCAGGGTGCTGGCACTTTATGGGGTGCAGGATCCCTGTGAATGCTCCGAGTTGCAGAGCTCAGTGGAAGGGCTCAGCCCCGAATGCCGAGCATGGCCACGGAGAAACGCCTAAATTCAGGTGCAGGCAGGTACCTGTAGTAAGTGGGCAGCCTTGGGCCCTGGGGCAGACTGCAACGGTGGGAGATATTTCTGGGTGGCCCCAGCCTCCCACACCCCGCCAAGGTGATGCCAAGGGGACCATCACCTTCTGCTATCAGCCCTGGCTTGCACACTTGGCATCTGTGAAGGTTGCTGGCGCACCCAGGGGAGCAGCAGCAAGGCTGAGACATCACTGCCCGTCTCCGGGCAGCCCTGGCATGCAGCAGCCCCAGCACAGCCCACACAAGCCAGATATTTGTGGCCAATGATATCTGGGTGGGTAAACAGAGTTTATCAGTTCCTCCCGTCATTTTTCTCTTTTTATTTTTTTTAAGGCAGGCACAAAGGAATGAAAGCATTTCTGCAGCGCAGCTGCAGCGGGAGAAGCTTAGGTTTGGGAGAATGAGGGAGGGACATGTTCCCACATCCAGAGCTGGGGCACAGCACATCCCTCCCAGGGGCCCACCTGGACCAGCGACACCCTCTTTGGAGCCCATCTCTGCTGCCATCCTAAACCTGCAGCCCGTCCCCCAGCTCCCCAGCTGCAGGTCAGGGCAGAGGGCTGTTAAGTGAAGTCAAATTGGCTGGGGCGATGGGTGACCCTAAGGGGTGAAGTGGCAGCAGGGAGAATTTTGTGTGCCCAATGGCAAGGGGTGAGCGGGGATTATGCCCCTGGTGACGAGCAGGCATATACTGTCCACAGGTGTTGTTGGCAGCCGGGCATCCCCTGACAGGGACAAGCAAGGACATCCCCAGTCTGACCTCCTGCTCAGAGCAGGACGTAACCAATGTGACACCAGACCTGCTGTGGCTTTGTACTACAAAGCCCCAGGCCTGGAGATCTGGGTACCTACCTGGGGCTGCGCATCTCCCTTTCTGCCAAGCATCCTCAGCCTGCCAAGCTGCAACCTGCAGCCCTTGCCCCTTGTTACGCCATCTGCCAGCAGCTCCCGAATGGACCTCCTCAGTGTTGCCCACAGCCAAGACCCCCATTTGGCTCTGAGAAGCCCCATGTGCATCTCAGACAAAGCAGGAGTGAAGTGTGGTGGCTAAAGCACTGAATGAATGACCTGCATCCAGCTGCCTAGCCTGGAAGGTCCGTTTGCTCCTCAGAGGCTAAGTCCCCAATGCTGTCCTGTTTTGCAAGGTGCTGGGAGATAGTTCATAGAAGAGAGGCAACACTGGAGCTATGAGGGTCATGTGGGGTTTGGAAGGAAGACAGCAGCCCAGCTTGACCCTACCACCACTGCTTGTTAAAATGATATCAGTTCCATCTCTTCTCAGTAGTCCTGTCACCCCCCCACCTTTCTCATCAGGGCTCTGAATCCCAGCAGACACCTCCAGCTCGGGACAAGGCATCGGTGGGCACCGGCGCTCAGACAGGGCATTGCAGTGGCTTCGGCTGAGTTATGGCTGCAAGCCCCACTCTGAGCCATGCAGGCAGGGATTCCCACAGTGCCAGGAGGGAACGCCACCCCTACCCTGAGAGGCGGACGGCTCTGCTGACAGGAAACTCTCTAAGCGTGATTCATATCTCCAGTTTTACAGCTGTTTCGGTCGAACAGGTAAACCAAGCACATTGCAGGGAACAGGTTCCAGTGGGGGAAAAGTCCTGCAGCACTGGCTCATGCTCCCCTGGGGATGTCCCCTGGCTGTGGCACGGCACTGTGGGGCCCTGGGTCGTATCCCCTTCTTGAGACAGCCATGGGGAAGGAGTGGCAGGGTTTGGCCCCGCTCTCCTTCATTGCTAACCGCAGGGAGGATGGTAAGTGTGAAAACTCCGGGAGGCAACACTGCAGCAGCCAAGGTCTCTCCACAGAATGTGGAGGGCTGAGAGAGGCAAAAAAGCCAAAGCCCTTTTGCAGCAGCCTGACGAAGAGATGCCTATGCAGCTTGCCGTTAAGAGGGGAACTGACACCCGATGCTCCTCTTGCGCACCTGCCCCTTGGGCTTTCTCCATCTCCTTTGCCAGCTGGGACAAGGCCATGAGTCACCGTGGGGTGCCCGGTCCAGCCCTGACGCCACTCCACACCCCGCCGGCCGAGCCCCGCTCACCAGGGTCCACCGAGCAATGTGATAGCTGATTCTCAACAGCTTTCTCCAAGGGCCTTTTGAAATTCCCTGCAATCTCTCCCTGGCAGGGGTCTAGGTCTTTCTGGGCTCGTTTCTGCACTGGGGTCCTTTATTGCTTTACCTACATGGACTTGGATCAGGTTGTGCGTAGTGTGGGTCAGCCTGCTGGCGCGGGCAGTGTGTGAGCGATGCAGGGGTGGCATCACCCCGACAGAGGCACATCCTGCCCCGTCAGCTATGGGAGATGATATGCGCACTTTTGCGATTGCGAAACCCACCCACACCAACAAAATGAGTGTGTGCATGGGGATGTCACCCTTCCATGATGAAAACTATTAAATTAAATTAAAACTGCAGCGGGAGCCTTGCTGGTGTCAGCTCCTCAGCCTGCTGGCGCTCAGCACCCCACAGCCTCTCCAGCGGGAGCAGCCAGCCTGGCAAACAGGCTGAGCAGCCCCAGCCTGCAGCCGTCCGGTGAGGGCAGCGCTGGCAGCTCCGGGAGGGAGCTAACCCAGCAATGAACTCATCGGCACCCAGTCACCTCACCAGCGCACCCTTCAAAGGGAAGCCCCGCAGGCAGCAGAGCTCATCATGGAACGACGTCGTTGCACCGTGCGCTGCCCGGGACACCTCATCTTCCTGGTGAAGAACCCTCCTCCCAGCCCGCCTGGCAGGTGAGCCTCTGGAATGTGGCCAGCCATGGTGTAGAGCCCTGCCTAATATGTTTAAACCTCCCTGCTTGCCTTCACTGACCCTTGTGAAGTCCTTTGCAGGCCCCCCAGGGTTTGGAGGGAGTGGACAAAGCCCAATCCTGGCAAGCCCTGGGTGGGCTGTCTCTCTGCAATCCAGCAGTATGGCTTGTGCAGTAACTTTCCCCTCATCCCCATCCCCTCCAAGGCTCTGGAGGTTTTCCAGATGCTCTCTGAACCACTGCCATCTTCTGCCTGCGTTACCATTCCCCATCAGATGGCGATGGTTGAGGTCCTGCCCCATGCCCAGGAGAAGCAGGAGCACCCTCACCCCCCCACACACTGCTAAAAGGAGCTTTTACATCCTGCTCCTTAATCCTGTTTCTGGAATGAGACCATGTTTTAAAAACTGGGGGAGGTTGCTAAGGGACAATGTGCTCAGCAGGGACATCACTCGCAAACCCTCAGCACTCAAAAGCAGAAGGTAAATAACTTGGGGTGTTATCAACCCTTTGCTGCCCACATGATAAACAGAAATGTATTATTCTTGCCGAGGACAAAGGAGCCATATTTCCCCACAGCTGAGGAGCTGAACAAGCAAATCTTTTGGATTCAGCTCCATGGCTGGTACAGCTGCCACTGAAGTTGTTCCAGTTCAGTTCCCGTTCAGGCCAGTAATGGTTCATTAACCATTTGTTAACCCTGAACTCATTTCAGCCAGTTTAAGCTAGAAAACACAGCCTGTGGAGGTGGCCGTGCAATTAGGACTGAGCTGTTTTCAGCCCATCACTTGTTTCTACAGTCTCTGTTCCCGTCCTGGTCGGACACCAGAGCTTCTCACCAGCTCGGCAGAGCTGACACACAGGGCCAAAGGGCAGAAATGCTAAATATTGCCCTGGGAGTGTGTAGGAAACCTACGCTGTGAGGGATGAGCAGGGGCATGGGGGGAACTGAGCCTCCTGGGCTATTCCTCCCTGAAACCAGCACCTGCACACATGCCGTTGAAGGCAGTGGCTCCTAAACCACCAGGAGCACCAGAGGATCATGTGTTCCCATCATCATGCCCAGAAATTAAAATGCTCCATACATTAAGTACCCTTTAATGGCCCATACCCCAAATCTGGGGACAGCCAGGGGATATTTAGCAAGAAATCTCCTACAACAACAGGCTGAGGCCCCAGGAGGAGATGAGGTCCTGTGTCAGCAGCTGCTCCTCGGCCACAGAGCGGCACATCGAGCTGCCATTTCTCCCTGCAGAAAAGCACGTGTAGGGCAGGGGCATGAAAGGACCGGCCGTCCTCCTGCCCCCCTGCACACAGCTATTCCCAGAGAGCACCTGGCACGGCTTTGTCCATGACGGCACCTCCGAAAATAATGCCCCCGGACCAGCAGCAAGGCGAGGGGAGCGTTGAATCTCGGCAGCCGGTGCGCTGCCGGTTCGCATCCAGCTTGCTGCATGCTAGCACCGTTAGAAGACAAGATCTTGGTTATATTTATAATTTGGCGGTACTGGTCCCTGCTATTTTTAGAGCAGCATTGCAGCTGTGGCTCACTGAGGAACGAGGTGAGTTGGC
>VYZV01004619.1:0-11450 GCA_013401275.1 Pandion haliaetus | reverse complement strand
TGTGACTGGAGAGCAGCCCGTGGAAAAGACCTACANNCACGTTGGAGAAGGTGGTGAAGGACTGTCTCCCGTGGGAGGGACCCCACGGTGGAGCAGGGGACGAGTGAGGAGTCCTCCTCCTGAGGAGGAAGGAGCAGCAGAGACAAGGTGTGGGGAGCTGACCCCTGTTCCCCATCCCCTGTTCCCCTGTGCCGCTGGGGGGAGGAGGTAGAAAGAACCGGGAATGGAGCTAAGCCGGGAAGGCGGGAGGGGTGGGGGGGAAGGTGTTCTGAGGTTTGGTTTTCCTTCCTAATAGCCTTGGTTTTGATTTGATTGGTAGTAAATTAAATGGATTTTGTTTCTTCCCCAAGCGGAGCCTGTCTTTTGCCCGTGACCATAAGAGGGGAGTGATCCCTCCCAGTCCTTGTCTCGACCCACGAGCCTGCCTTTGGATTTTCTCCTCATCCCACCATGGCTGGGGTGGGGTTGGGGGGGTGAGTGAGCGGCTTCGTAGTGCTTTGTTACCGGGTGGGCTGAAACCGAAACCACGACAATGTGCATACAGGAATATAATGTTTTGCTTGCTCGTGGCAATCTTGCGGTTTATTGTACCTGTTATTTATATCTTATATTTTCCTCTATTTCTATTATAACTCAGATTATTCTGTGCTATATAAAGGCAAGAAATTCCAGACAGGAAAAATTAAGTTAGTTTAGCTCCCAACAGTGTATTTTGGTATTTCAATATATCAGGAATGTCCGGGTTTTTTGTCTTATATTTGGGGAATTTGTAACACTCTTTTTTGCTTTTCTTTGCTTTTCATTTTTATATTGATCATGGTGTTTAAGTACATGATCTAATTTGTCAAACTTATTTATATATAGAGGACCATGGTGGTGTGAACCTTTTACCTTATGGTGTAAAACTAGTTGGGAAAAAAACCTCCTCTGTGGGATGTTATCATATATAATGTGGTAGTGGTCTGTGTGTGTGCTGCTATCCCATGCTTCTCAATGAAAGACATCTGGATGCCTGTCATTGTGACATAGTGTGTAGATAGTGGGTTTTCAATCATTTCATCAAAATATTTTCGATTCTGGTGAGATTCTTACAAAATAACTGTAAGCCTATTAGCTACAGACATATTCTTCTTAGCTATTTGTTGAAGAAACCTCAAATGATGTTCAGCAGCAGCTGAGGATCCACAGACTGTGATTTGAAGACCACAAGTGTACCATGACCTTTAAATTAATACACTAGCATCAGTCTAAGTACACGTTATTTTTCATACCCATAGCATAGCCCTATGACTGTCTATAGGCACAATGATAATTTTACCGTTTGAATGCAAGCTACATAAAATCAAGAATATGTCTACATCTCCTCATGCAGCATATCTGCTCAGAAACAGTCTTTTCCATTACAAAATACTGATTGACTAAAATAAAATATTTCATGGACAGAAATAGGTTTACTCCATATTTCAGAAAGAAAATTAGTAAATATTTTGTTTTGATTTTGTCATCTCAGCTGAAACAAAAGAGTCTACAATGGTACGTTTCAACCTTACTGAAATAAAATGTTTTCATAATTTGCCATATAAAATGTGGATGATATGGTATTGTTTCACTGAAAAGACTATTTTTTTCAAAGTTGTAAGTGAGTTAGTATGTAACATGTAATCATCCAAATGATTAGTTCTATTTCCAAATAACTTTTTGAAAATACTTTTCATTCCAGTTTGGAGTTTCAAAGTTCAAAACTAACAGTTTTCCAGGGAAGAGAAACCAAACTGGTTGTGAGCAATTTACAGAAACATGACACACGGGGAAAAGAGACAAAGAGCATGCAAGCATCCATTTTTTTTTCTCCTAATCCTTTGCTTTTCTCTGCCTTTCCCCTGTTAAGAGCTGTTTGTATTTCATCAAATGCTTCACTACAGTTCCTCTTTCTTTACATGATTAGATTTTTTTCCCTTCTCTTCCTTTCTGTTTTGTATTTTGTCCTTATCAGGACTTCTTTTTCCTATTGCCCCAGTTTTGGTATCTGAAAGATCTATTTCATCCCCACAGAACTAATTGGCCACTTTGGGATGGACAGTAACCCCACAAAGCTCTGTAGAAATACTTTGGTTAAGGCTTTAATCCTCACCACGTTTAAACAACAGGCATCTATCTAAAACTGAGATTATTGCAAAACTGCATTAAGAATTCAGTTTTGATCTATTTTTATATTTTCTCTACGATTTTATAGTTACCATCTTAATTATCTCATAAGTACTCTCAAATCACTGGATTTTTTTCTTCAAACTTGCTTGAACTATTTAAGGAGAGATTTGGCCTATCGATAAACATTATGTCTCAGCTCAGCAACCCATGGAAATATTTTTTTTCCTCCAGGGTGATTAGCAGGTTTTTGAATAGCAGTTAGTGCTGCTGTTTGTATTGTCCTGGTGACAGGTGATGGCAATTCAGAAAAACTAATTCATAGCCTTTAACCCATAGTACCCTTAGTGTCAGGAAATGGTCTTGTTCCTGAGGGTGGTTCAGGGTTTGGTCTCTGCTCTGGACCTTGCAATGTCTCTCACTTTCTCTCCTTCGTCCTTTCTTCTCTGACAGTAGAGGGTGCGCAGGTAGATATATCTGTGAAGCCCTCACTGTCCATGCCTGAATCTGCAGGAAAACAATTACATTTGCTGAAGCCACCTTTACAATTTTCTTAGGCTCAGCTGGGGAAAGTAAAACTGGTGAACAAAATTAACATCCTTTCATCATCTGTTCTCCAACTCTGTCACCATAATGGTAAATTCTTTAAACTCCCTACTGCCATGGCCCTGAGGCACTGCCAGTAATGATGACCCAGGGCTGGTCTCCAGCTTCCCACAGCTCTGCCCTGTGTGGCCATGGGCCCCACCAAGCCAGGGCCACCCATGGGCCCACCTCCCTTCCTGGCCTTGGCCTGCCCCTGTCCCCAGGAAGGTGCCCACTGCCCGGGGCTGGGACTGCCCTGGTGCCCCTGGCTGCCCGGCTCCTGGCTGGGGGGGTGGGACAGGCCCTGGCTGCCAGGCCTTGCCCTGACGGAGCTGTGGGGAGCCCCCATGGGGCCCTGACAGTGCCTTTTTCACATGAAGACTGCAGAGGTGAATATGTTGTCAAAACTCTCTGCACATAGCAATTGCTGTGTACCTGCAGAGAAGCAAACAAAGTGTTTGAAGAATCTTCTCATGCTTTTTAGTTCTCCAGTGCTCTAGATGAAAAGGCTCTTCACTATAAGCCTCTAAGTCGTACCTCTGAGCATCACACGTTTCAAAATGTTGCAGGAACTGGACTGCATTTGCAGAGAAAATACATGTCAAGTCTTATCCTTCTGTCACTGGTTTAGCCTATTCCTATTCAACAGTGGATTATGCCTTCATTATCCTTAATTATTTTCTAAAAATAACACCTTAAAATTCAAAAGAAGCCTCCCAAATATATCATGTTTCTCTGCCTTGGTGTCTTTTTCAAACATTTTTTCTAGTAGTGCTGTTTGGTTTAACTTGTGAATTCCTTAATGTAAACTCCACCAGTGTAGCTCGATTAAAAAAATCTTATGTAACCTTTGTAACAAAACAAATAACTGTCTTGCGGCATATATAGTCTGCCTCCCTCTGCCTCTCCCACTACATATATGCCCCCCCCTTTGTTTGTATGTTTGTATTAATATATTCATTGGGTATACATATGTGCTTATATATTTTTTTTTAAAACAGTTGATAGTTCTGGGCCTTATAGGAATAATAGCTCTTTTCATGGAAGAGGGATGCCTTTTTACTGATAATGTAGGAGTGTAACAGCAGCTACCCAACACCTCTTCCCTTCTGATTCTACACTAGACAAATATATTTCCATCTAATAATGAGGATTTTATGATCATTAAGTCAAAGGTAAAGCTGAAATATGTCAGTGAGTAGCATGGCCAAGTAGAATACGAGACAGACATTCAAGATGCAAATAGCTATTTCAGAAGCAAAACATATTCACAAGGTCCTTGCAGACATTGAGTGGTGCTATCGGGGCCAATAACTGCAGGACAATTTCACTAGGAAGGCCACTGGGATGTTCAAAGCACACAAGCTTTCCGTAAGGCAGAGGGACCTAAGAATCAAGAGCCTTGGGAACCCACCCCAGCTCTTCGGCTTCCTGTAGGGATTTGGGCTCTGGAGGCGACAGTTGAATTCTGGTTAGTATGGGGATTCTTGAAATCCTTGAAGTTCGCATTGAACCTACAAAAGCCACAGTGGCTGCTTGCCCTAAAGAAACATGATGAAGGAGCACAGCCTGTCTGGCACAGCTTTCCCCAGCCTGCGGACCCCAGAAATCTGCCAGATATCTAGGCAGGATTTGCTGTCTTCCATCTGGCTGGTTCAAAGTCTAGCCATCTGGGCAAAGAAACCTTCAGTTCTCTTCTTTTTAGCTTCTTTTATAGAAAAAAAACAGATTTAAACACTATTAAAAGAAGTTAAAATGAATTCAGTAGTGTGCCCACCAAATGACATACTCAGCTCAAATTAGGGTACTTTGACTTACTTGTATTGACCATTCATTCTGACATTCACCACTGGGACTAGTGAAGTGTTTGGCATTCATTGTTTCTAATGTGGACATCAAACATGAAGTCTCTAGAAGTGCAGGGAGAGTTTCTGTCTGTTGCAGACATTCTGATTTACCTGCAGGCTCAGTGCCTGGCTTTGTCTTTGTAAGGATCTGTCACTGGAGAGATCTGCCAAGATGCTGCTCTTTTACAAGTCTCCCAGACCTTTCTCTGGTCAGAAATGTTCTTACAAAATGGATACTTCTCTGTTTTGACACTATTTAGATCAGAATACAGGCAAGGTTGTGACATGAAGCTGACCGATGCTCTGCTAGCTTTTGTGTCAAAGTGTTGGGGGGGCCTAGGATTCCCACTTCGATAGCCCTAGGGCAGCCCAGACTGAAGGCTGTTTTGGGTATCCCAGATTTCCTGCATGGAACTGGGAATTCGGCCAGCTGGGGTTTCTGATTCCTGAGGCTGGACCCAGGAAATGTTAGGATGCCAACTGGAGCATCTTGGGTACGCAATTTTGAAAGGATGAGTATGCTCAGTTCACAAAACTGACAACTGCGTTTACATTAGAGGATAGCTAGTTTGGACATGCAAATACTATTGTAAGTACAAACATGGGTAGTTGCTGTGCTTTAACAGATAACTAAAAGAGGCAGCAAAACATTTTTATTAAAGCGGTACCTGTCCACAAGTGTAAACTTAGGCAGTACTGCACTGCCAGGGAGATGTGGCACTACGCAGAAATGTGGTCTCCCTGGAGACAATCACGGTTGACAATTCCTGTGTTGTGGTGAGAAAGAACCACACTTACGAAGACCAAATCAGCAGTATGCAGGAGAGATGTTGAGATTGGGTCATGAGAGAATCATAGCAAGAAACCTTTGGGACTGTCTACTGATTTAGCTAGGACAGTAACTAAGACAGAGATGCCCTTGGTATTAACTCTATCTGTCTTGAGGGAAAAAGAGATGCATTAAAGTTAGCTGGTTCCATCGTCATTTTCAAGCTAATGGAAATAAATCACAGGTTACTAAAATGTACGTAAATGCTTCTGTAACAAAGTAGGTTAAGCTTACTTTTTGCCTTTGAGAAATAGCATTTCTAAGCTTGTAGGCACAGCTTGAGATGAACATTTAGTGAGTTGATTGAAGCATTTGTTATAGTTACTTCATGCCATGAATAATCATTCAGACAAGAAAATTTTGAAAAGGCAAGACCTGGAATTTTCTGTTTTTACAAGATACCAGTACCAATACGTATTTAAAAGTATGACAGGATTGTCAATGTTATGGACCATTTGTAGCAGAGGAACATTCTGTAAACAAAAGGAAGTAGCACCTGTATCTACGTCATGCATAGATGCTCATGTAAATAAACTCTGTTTATAAACTCTGATTGTTGCATGTATGGCAAGATCCCTGGTAGGACGATGAAGATTTGTGTAGGGGCCCTTAAAATAGCGTCTGAGTGACTTCATTGCCTACGCTCCCCCACAAAAGCAAGGTGTAAATTCAATTTTAAGGAAAGCTAACACTTTTCATTCTGTTTTAAAGTTCTGTTTTAAAGCAATTTCTTACCTGGCAGATGGGTAATTTTGTCTTCACTTACATCTGTCAAGGTGCAAATTAATTTTCACTCCACACTGCCAGTTATCCCTTTTTGTAACAGAAATTCTAACAGTAAGATATAATTCATTTCTATGCTAGGACAGTGCTTTTACTGAATGTAGAAATATGTTGGAGTCTGCAAATACAGAGTTGTTTTGAATTTGTGCTATTCTAATACTAGATATACCTGGAAGGATAAAAATATTTATATTTGTACAGGTGGTTGGATGTTTAATATTTTTTACTTTTCCTTAGAAGGAAATTACACTTTGTTGTGTTATTAGTAGTAGTATCACTTAATATAGTTACTTTTAGATGGAAGTTAGTTGCTTCTGGAAGTAATGACGCAGTTGATAGCGTGCAGAAAGGCAACTTTCTCTTTGAGATGGTTGTTAGTTATGATTTATTGTATATTTTGACATTCACTCTGTAATAATGCATTATTATTAAAATGTCATGTGACATTTTTTACATCAGGAATATCTGCTATTATGTAGACATTCCAAGTTATCTGCTTTTCTACTTCAAAATGTGCCCTGTCTATTCCTCAGTTACATAATTTAGCATTAAAAAAAAAAATTTCAAAATTTAAACTTGCACTATTTAGAAAAGCTAAAAATTTTTTTACAGTAATAATAATAAAAATTTACCTAATTTAACAATTAATTTATTTTTATTCAAACAATGTTCTAGGAATAATAGTTTTCAATACAGCTTTTATTTATTGTCTTATGTTTTTCATAGTGGTAGGGTGCTGAAAACAGTATTACAAGAAATGAACAACAAAATCAAATAATGCAAGAATGGAATATGAAAACATGTAAATTTTTTGTCTCTAAACAATTTGGCCTTACAATAACAATAAATTAAAAGTGCTTGAGTAGTTTTGTATATTAACATTAATAAGAAGCACAAGATTTGATGGATTTAAAAAAACCCAAACCTCTATTTTCCCAGAAACTTACATACATTTGTAACTTTGTGCATACTGAAAATACTAAAACATATACTAAATTAAACTTATAATTATAGTCAATTACACTGGCATACCAGAAATTGCATGTTTTCTTAGAGGAAAAATGCACTTTGTAGCCCCGACAGCATAGCTGGCACAGGCAAACAATACTTTTTTATAAATAGAAACAGAATTTAGCAACACAGATGCCAATGAAAATTAGTTGTGATTTTACCTGTCAGTGAGCATACATTCTTTCTGTCAGAATAAGCGGTAGGGACACTGGGCGTTACATCCATTTCTGCAGGCAGACATGCTAAATCTTAATAGTTATTTTAATGTAGCATGTAGATATGTCTTAAATTACAAATTATGCTAAAAAAAAGTAATTATTGAGTCTGAAAGACACTTAACTAATGGTTTAGATATAGCCAATACTGTATGTGTACAGTTATTAGATATATGTTTATAATATATGTAAATAGTCCGCAAATCATGCTGCAAGCATATGAGAACTTCAAATAAAATGGTGCCAGTTCTAAAGAATTATGCAATGTTATACCTGTCTTTGATTTATTGCTTTGCTGTCAGAATTTGTTTTGAACTGGATCAATCCTGTCAACACTTGTCCTATTCTTTATAGGCTCTGTAAATAATCAAATCTAAATACATTTGTAGTTACCTACCTTGTCATATATAGCTGGTAAGCAATCTATTTCTGGTGAGCAATAAGGAAAAAGGACGTATTTTCAAGGACTTCTATTTGATTTGTGTTTGTTGCTGCCTTTGGCTTCAGCACAGCAAAGCATCCAAACAGGTTTCATTGCTTTCCTGAACTGAGGCCTTAGAAAGTAGTTTTACCACTTTTGAAGAAGTCTGAGAGAGAAGCTTAGAAAGCTTTCTTTCTCTTTTTTGTTCCCAATCCCACGTGCAACTATTCTCTATTCATGTTAGCAAATTCATACAATAAAGATGCATGAAACACATATTTGAATCTCTTAAATTTGTCCAAGTCGAAAATGAATATCCACAGTGAAAGTTACGTCTCAAAAATTCCCTTGAAAGTTCAGCCATTTTACTCATTTTTGTGCTGAAGTTTTTAAAAATGGGGCATAAACATTTTTTGTAAGAGGAAAGTGAACTCTGTTAACTCCTTCTTTGAGAAGAGTTTTTTTGAGGACACTTTCACAATAGTAGATTTTGGCTATGTTCTGCCTGAAAAAAAAGTAGGCTGATGAATGAATGTTTCAAAAAACACCGAGCAACTGAAAACATTTTCAGTTTTCAATACAATTCTGAATGCAACCTTAATAACAGCTGTTGGTAGTGTTTCGTCTATAATATATAGTATTTACAACCATTTCTGCTACTATGTTCAGAACAGTTATAACCACAGTACCTATTTCTTTCAGAAATCTAGTTTACTTCAGTGTGTTTTTGTTTCACAGCAAAGAACTTTCTTTTTTTTTTCACTTGATGTCCTGAAAGAGTTAATGTAGCTGAAGAATGTGCATTTATTTTGGTTATTAAGAATTCAATTTTCCTTGCAGAAAAAGGGTCGTGGTGGTGAACAGGAGAGCTCCATTCACATGAAGCCTGTTCTCTTCAGCCAGTGTCAGTGGCGTGTGTAGTAGACAAATTTTCGATCTTCCTCTGCAGCTGTGGTCAGATCTCGTAACATTTAACCAAACAAAGAACCAAGACCAATAGCATGGCTTACGACTTTCATACAGTTGCATTCCATATGTCCTGAACATGAATGCATATTATCAGACATGCGTGCTGCTAGAAAGCTCAGATTTTTGAGGCCTACTGTCAGACTGAATCTCCTGAAATGGATTTTGCATTGTGCTTGCTTTAAAGAATCAAACTGTTTCTTGCAAAACTGGTTGCTAGTATATCAGCATTTTGTGCTGAAATACTCATATTGTTAGGAATGCATAACTGGTCCCACCATGTCATTCCTTCTCAGGCTTTTTCTCATGTACTACCAACCGACTAAAGAGACATTCACACTTATAGCACCCCTGTACATGTGGGGAGGGGAAAATGAAAAAAGGAGTACAGTTAGTGAAGTATGTTTGGAGACCAATCTGCTCTAGAAACTCTGAACATCAGCCGAACCTAAAATTACTGGTAATGATAATGTTAACAATCAAGGCATATAGTACATGATTTGTAGTATGATAGTTGCATTAACCTGGATTGCTTATCATGTCCTTTCAGTAAAGGATGAAATGACAAAATGAATACTTACATAATAAATTACTTACTTTTTTGGGAGTTTATAATTTATGGGCAATCTGGCTCTTCCCAGAATAGATATAAGTTCTCAGTTCAGTAACATGGTAAGTAACTTATCCAAATTGATAAAAAAGGGGGAAAAAACCCTAACAAAAATCTGTTTCTTTTCTGCAACATTTTAAACCTTCTCTTAAAGAATGCTGTTTTAAAGTACAGAAATCTGGAATGGAGGTTTATTGTGTACATGTGCGTGTACTTTTTGAAAAGAATAATTTACATAACTTTTAGTCTATAAAAAGTTCTCACAGAAAAAAAAAACCCTCTGCATAAGAAAAAGAATGTCTGTTTTAAATATCACTTTAAAGTATTTTATGTGTCCACTACAATTTTGTTTGAGATTCAGTTGAAGACACTTCAGATTTTTTAACAATTCCTCCTGTGATTATTTGTATCAAATTATGCATCTCAAATTAAACAAAGTGGCGTGAAGAGCCAAAAAAGCCAAATTTGGCTTATATGTATTGCAGACAGATAATGAGTGAAACCATACGCAAACATAGGGCTTAGTACTGCGATATGTAGAACAATACTGTGTCAGCTAAAGGGAACTTTAG
Source organism: Pandion haliaetus (assembly GCA_013401275.1). Lineage (NCBI taxonomy): Eukaryota > Metazoa > Chordata > Aves > Accipitriformes > Pandionidae > Pandion > Pandion haliaetus. The sequence goes on along the minus strand of VYZV01004619.1, from coordinate 1,466 downwards.
CTGTAAATCACAGCTATGGCTCAAAAGGCAACAGGATTAGGATGAGAGGCACAGGACAGGTAAACCATTACCATTACTCAGTGTTTTCCCTTCCTGGAGGAGGTCTTATACTGTTTTGTTGTAGGGCTTTCTAGCATGAGCACAAAGGAAAAGAGAATGTTTTCTTACATTCTTCAGAAATATATGTTATGCCAAACTTATTAGTATCCATTCCTTTTAGGATTGGAACACAGAAATCCGAAAAACCTTAAAGTTTTGATTCCTGCTGAGTTTCACAAGCTGACACTTCTCATGTCATTTTTATGGTGAAAGTTAGTTAATCTGTGATTTTTACTACTAATTGGATATTTAAATTGATAAACTTCAGCTAACCTCTGTCTGAGACAGCTTCCCTTCTCTAAGATGCTCCCTGCTCCATCTCAAAGAGCTTATGAAATGGAGCAGCTGCCACTGTTGTGCCAAGATGTGGGTGTTTCTGCAGAGATTAAGTCACGCTTTCTATTGGAATCCAGATGAAGGCAAAAGAGAATGTTGCAAGCTATATAACACCAGCAGGTTTCTTCGGATAGGCAACATGATGTTTAAAAAATTTATTTAGTATTAAAAATCTAAAAAGCCTCAATAATAATCACCATCATCATCATCATCATCATCTGCTTCTGGAAACATGGGAATTTAGGGAGGACTTGCAAGTTTTACCATTGTATAAAACTTCTTACAAACATTCATGGTAAGAACCAAGCACCAAGTTCAAGCTGTTTTTAAGTGGCATTTAAGAATAATAGGAAGATTTCACAGCCTTGAAAAATAATGTAGGGCATTTTGTAAGTGCATGTCACATCTCTCTTTGAGCACCATCCGTGTGATGTCAAAAGTTTTTGACTTTTCCTTTACCAGTTTCTTATAAAACCTCCTGAAACAAGGCTAATAGGAATGGATGTTTTGATTGTAACTTAGTCCTTGTTTTCTGGGGAGCAAAGCAAACCAAAACAAACAGCATTCCATTAAGCCTTTTGATATGTACGGTCTGTTTGGATTGTGATTTAAGCAGTATTGAAATGTTATACCTCTTTCTGCTAAATCAGAAATCTAAATGCAAATTCTTAGGCCACAGGGACAACAAATATTTTTCTGGTATACTACAGGGAGCTTTGTCTGCCAATCAACTATATTGATTATTTATATGTCAGACATTTCTTTAGCACTGTAAACCATCAAACAATTCAACAATATGTATTGGACTTTTCCTGCTGCTACACCTTTTAAGGTCCAGATTTATCTATTCTTCTGTATTCACTTAAATGAATCAGAGAAATAGAAGTTTCTGATATAAGAGGTGAGAAATACTTGTGAGTGAGTAGGTGAATGTTCATCAAGCAAATTCTATTGTTGAGCTATTATGGATCTTGTTATAAAGTCATAATAGAATAGGTTCATATATGTCGTGGTTTAACCCCAGCCAGCAA
>VYZV01004616.1:6261-20067 GCA_013401275.1 Pandion haliaetus | reverse complement strand
TTTTCTAGTACTTCCCCTCTCCTTCACTTGAGACTTGTTGCTGTCAAACCCTGGAAAGGCAAATCAGGCTGATGAGCTAGAAAGTGCCATGAAAGGTACTGAAGCAACACAAGAGCCTGTCAAATCAAGTGGCTCCTCCTTTCAATCACAGGAGGTTCCAGGCCTGAAAAATAAGAGCAGTGTGATTTCTGAGAGCTAATTGGAAACCTCCTTTTTTCTGCTGACTGTTGGCCTTGAGGACCTGCCAGGCTGGAAGGGAAGATATCTAGCCTATCTTTCTGCTGAGGTCAGTATCAACTATAACTGTGTTATCCCTGGAAAATATTTATCTAGCCTTTTCTTAAAATCCTCTAGTGAGGGTAAGTGCAGTCTTCCTGGCTGTTTATTTCAGTGTACCACTATTTGAGTTGCTAAGAAGTTTGCTGTATAAGCCAAATCTTCTTTTGATGTCATCTAAGTTCATTAGTTTTTCTGTTTGCTGTAGACATGAACACAATGTTCTTCTTTGACTTTGGCAGCAGTTTTTTGTGCATGTCATTGTTATGTCTCCTAAATCTTCTAATCTCTAAACCAACCATTTTAGGTCATTCTCAGAATGCAATTCGTATCTTTTAGGTCTCTGGCTCCATTAGCTGTTCTCATCCAGATTTGCCTCATTTGGCTCATGGTGTTCTTTGAAGTGTGCTGCCCCAAACTGGTCATCATATTCCTATTGCACTCCTAAGCAGGACATAATTCATCTGGTTATTGATTATATTAATCTTTCTAGTCATATGAGATTGGCAAGCCACGCTGCTGTTCATAATCCCAGGGTGATGTTTAGCTTTGGTGTACCAACCAGCATGAGAATAGATCCTGAAAAGAAGATCTCAACAGTACCTGTTACCACCTAGCTTAAGACAATCTTTCTTTAGCTTGCTTACAAGAGGGTCATAGGAGACTGTACCTCATGTTTTCTAACAAATTTTAGAAGGGATATAAGGATTTGCACTATCAAAAATATGCTACTTTTAAAGAGAAGAGTTTTTGTTTCCTTACAGCAAAATGCCTCTAGTAATAGTTATGGTTTATTAGGGAAAAAAAATCTCAGTTTTTGGTGGGGATGGTGGTAGAAATGAGATAGTACCTGGGTATGTGCCTGTCTCCTTAACTCTGTTTTGCCTTCATGAAATAGATACAAGCCTTTTAAGAGGGTAGCCAACAAATCAGACAGGGATTTTCCCAGGAAACCCATTCATGTGTTTATGCCTTTTGTCCTCCCAATTTAAATTACTATTTTTCTTGCTGTTTTCTAAAATAAAGCTCTGCATTTTTAATGGAAACTGTTCCAAGTTTCCAATTAATAAATAATTTCTGGAATCAAAGTTTGCATATTAAAGCGAATCCTGGAATATAAACATTGAAATCTTTGTGGCTCCCTATAAATAAATCAAAAAGAATCAAAGTTGTGGTTGAGAAAAAAAAAGGCATTAAAATAGATTGAGGACAGATCTCAGACAGATACAGATAGATGAGAAAGTAAAGGAAACAATAATTTGCTAGAAATAAGTTGCGATCAGCACACTATCCAAGTCTGGGGTGGGGAAAATAATGAAAAATTAATAATGTTTTTAAAAAGATCCTGTGTGAATCTGCCTTTTTACATAAGGGAGGAGGAATAGGGATACTTCTGAAATTATAATTTCAAGCAAAAATGAGGTGAAGGACTAATTATTAGAAATAGTTTCATGTATTTTAGATGATATGGTTTACTATACACTCAATTCATAACAGATTATCTCAAATTTAACCAGTTTAATGACAAAATGTAAACCTTTAAACCTCACTAAGCTTTGACTTTGCTTCTCAAAAGCAATATATATTGTAGGAAAGTCAATTAGAATCTACAGTAAGCCTTTGAGCATGGCACCTTTGTGCTTGGATCAAAGTGAGGAATACGTGTGAGGTTAGGGGTGAATTCAAATCAAAGGCTCACAGTAAGGAAGAAAATAAATGCTAGCCAACGTGGACAAAGCAATTCTTTCCAAAAAGCTTTTTGCTATTGTTAGTAGATATAATAATATTTTACAAAGGTTGATGCATTCTTGAACTGTGTTTGTATATTGCTTTGAAGCTATGTTTTCAGAATATAGCAGCTAAAACTGGGCAAAACTTCCATAGGCCAGCAAAAAGCCCAAGTAATCTTATTTGGACACAATATTTGCTGAAGTTCAGCTTCAATTAACTGCCTGAATCTCCTGGAGTTTCAGGTGATCTACTGTATTTGAAATAAGTCAAGCACCATAGATGGTGGAGTGGCATTTCAGCCTGCAGTGGGACTTCTTCCTCACAGCGTGCCTCAGACCATCTCGTTTGATGCAATTTATTATTTTTTCCTTCATTTTTAATACTGCCAGCACTTGTTTCCTCCATCCCCTTGGAATTTCCTAGAGGTTTATTTTCACATCTTGTGTTTTGTGGGGTAGAGGAGACAGCATTTCCTTCTTCCACTCCAGCATGCAGAATAAGTGAATTGAGAATGGGAAGCAATTGTCTTTTCCCTTGACTCAGCAGAAGTAGCAGCAAGAAATATTTTTCTGATGTGGCTGCTATACTTCCCAGTGGCCTATAACTCAGCCCAGAGTTAAAATCAGCAAATCTGCAAACTGCGCTGAAAGTAGCCTTGTTATTGTGGGGGTTGACTGAGGTAATAAATAAAGTAGGAGAAAAAGAATAGATGATCATAAAAATGAATGGCACATACAGAACAAAGGGCAAATATTTTCATGAATATTGTTCAGTTGCTTTTGAATGCTTGGTTGTTAGCAGAATCCAGAGAGCTTCCATTTTTCGCTCTCTCAAGGTTTATCTTGCTGTAAAGATTCAAACTTGAAAAAGATTATATTGATTATATATAAGAAAAAGCATGATCTGAGACCTTGCATGCAGGAGAGTAAGCATGAGCATAATCCTACAGAGGAGCTGTAATTAGGACTGCACATAGCCTGCCAGGCAGCTGTCAGTCAGCTGTTTCTCTTTTCACTTCAGCTGTCAGTGGGTTGAAAGGAAACAGAAAAGACAGAACTTTTTAGTGTAGGAAAAATCGAGTCTCTCTCTCTCTCTCACTTGCTAGCCTCCACAGGGAGAGAAAAGATTTTTTCCTTAAATGGACAACAGCATACCTAAGAAATCATACTGTCTTTAATGAAAACTTAAGTAACTGAAATTATAGGATTAATTTTATTTCATTAGCAGACATGAATGAAGGTCTAACAATTGGAAATGAAAGGCTGCTAACAACATGATAATAAACTATTTTTAAGTACGCTCTGCCTACAAGTCCCAAGAAATTAGTCCAATAAGCTCTTATTTAATAAGACATGATGAATGCTTTAAAAATTAAAGCTATTTCTTTGAGAAAGAGATATACATTGTCTATGACCTGTAGAGAACTACATTAAGACATAAAAATAACTGTGAAAATCAACAAGTGAGGGAAAAAGGTCACAAAACTGAAATACAGCTTCATACTAATTTTTTCTCTTTAATGACTTTTTAAAAAACTTTTTAAACATGCCAGAATGGAAGCATTTCTGGAAAGACATTTAACTCAGACAAGAATGATTGGAAAGGTATCTTGGCTAAGGATCTGAAATGAGTGAATGAGTGTGTGTGTGTGTGTGTGTGTGAACAAGAGAGGGACAAAAAGAAACTTTCCATGTCAGAATAGCCCCCTGGTTGGCAGGGAAACTGAAAGTAGCATCAGCAAGGGGGTGCTCTCCAAAGCAAAAGGGTGTGGAAAGCTGTTACTGATTGTCTTGCTCTCCCTAACTTGGATTTTAGCCAGTGGGTTTTCTGATGAACCATGATGCAATACAGTAAGGGTTTTATGGAACATTTCTTTATCAGTTGTATTGATTACTCTTTTCTGCATAGGTCTATGGTTTATAAAAGATTTCTTTATCAGTATGAAAAGTATGTATTGAATTCAAAGCTTTATTTTGTAAGTGGAATGATATCTTGAAAATTTGGTCACAAAAGATATCCTTTTCTGGTATTTTTTCCTCTTTATTTAAAACCACAAAAAGGTTTTTAGCAAGAAAAAATAGCTTCCTAAATGTTTGTGCTCTCTTTTGTCTTGAAAATCATTCAGCGGAACAACTGCATTTGTTCAAAGTCACCCAGGCATGACATACAAGCAGTGGCTTCCAAAAGATAGCAAGCTCTGAAAAGGTGTACTGGGTACAGGTGCCCAGGGGCTGCAGGGGGGCCTCTGTGAGGAGAGGCCGGGGCTGCCCCGAGCCGGACACAGCCAGTTCCAGCCGGCTCCGACCGACCCACTGCAGGGCACGGCTGGGCCCCGCAGCCACGATGATGGCGGAGCCTTGGGGAAAGCCTGTGTAGGAAACGGCAAAACACTGGCTGACTGTGAGGGGTGAGGGGAAAAATGTGGGAAACAGCCCTGTGAGCCCCAAGGGGAGAGGGGGAGGAGGTGCTCCAGTCATCCCAGCAGGAATTCCCTGCAGCCCCTGGAGACACCATGCTGGAGCAGGCATCCACACTGCAGCCATGGAGGCCCCCACACCGGAGCAGGTTCATCCTGAAGTACTACAGCCCATGAAGAACCCATGCTGGAGGAAGAAGCAACAGAGAGGAGCTGCTATGGACCAACTGCAACTCCCATTCCCCACTCCCCTGTGCCACTTAGTATGGGGAGGAAGAGGAGGTGGGGATAAAGAAGTGAAGTTGAGCCTGGGAAGAAGGGGAGGTGTTTTAGTTTTTATTTCTCACCATCTGACTCTATTTTTAATTGGCAATACATTAAATTAATCTTCCCCAATTCGAGTCTGTTTTGCCCACAACACTAGTTGATAGATCTCTGTGTCCTTATCTCCACCCAAAAGCTCTTTAATCTTATTTTTCATCATGGGGAGGTTGAGAAGGAATTACGTAAACTAAAAAAGTCAATGCCATTTCTTTTGTGAAGAACTTTGGTCAGAAACTGTTTTAAAGAATATCTTTGAATATGGGCAGGGAAGTCTGTACATATGATATTTGTCAAATACAGCTTAAAGCAATTATAGATTTGGAACAGGAAACTATTGTATGTAAAGGCTGAGCTTTTGGTCTTGGCAAATCAGAAACAGGTTTGGCATTTGACTGCCATGTTGCTAGCCTATTGATTAGGCTTGTAAAGAAAATTGTATTACTGAGGCTGTTTACATTTTTTGAGAATGAAAGAGGAAGACGGTGGTGGTGTCAGTTTGCACCTCACCACACTGCTCTTTGCAGTTTTCATTTCTGCATCCTCTCTCATTGCTCTGGCAATATTCACCATTTGGCATGTAGAATAATCCTAGTCTCCAGTAGCACTATGCTAAAGTTTAATTGACTCCAAGCCTCATCATTATATTGAGAGAAGTTATATAGTGTTTCTTTGGAACACACAAAATTCTTCACCCTGGGGAACAGCATTCTGTGCATGACATATGGTAGCAACTAGAGCGCTGCTGGTGTAAAAATTCAGAGATCTCTCAGTCCTGGTTCACATGTTTTATGTTTGTCATATTCCGTTATATCAACTGATGTTCTCCACACAGCTACAAGCTCATACAACAGGACTCCAACCATTCAGGATTCCCTTTGTATTTTGCATTCAACATACTTCTAATACATATTTTTTTTCTTGAACTGAAGAAAATAAACTAAGACTTTATGAGGTGCATATTTTTTCCCCCATGTAGTAGCTTAGCAGTTACATATCTTTTAGTTGTGAATATCTTATCAGTTATATACCTTTCAGTTGTGGATATCTTGCATCATTAAACTTTCACTGTCCTTTTAAGTGTGTGATCCAAGCATTATTTCATAGGAGAAGAATAAAAATAAGTTTTTAAAAACTCATTGCAAACAACTTTTTTATGGCCTATATATCCCAGTTAAAGATGTTGAAAATACCACTGTAAAATTAACTCCTTCATTTGAGAGACACAGCTACGTAGCTCCAACTTCAAAGTCACAAGAAGAATCAAATACATTACATTAAATCTTCCCTACTTTCCTATAAAAATCTGGTAGTAGATGTGAGCTGTCTGAGGAGCATGGACCTATATAACAAAGTACAGAACTGATCTGCTTGTGTGAGCAAGAAGTTACACTCTGGAGAAGTGGTATTTGGTGGTGTCTGCCTATTTTATTCCTACAGAACTGGAGAAGGCAGGAACGAAATGAAGCTCTTGATTGGGAAGCACAGCCTACTTCAAAAACAGAGCAATTTCGACGCTGAAAAAATTACTCATATATTCACCCTGTTATGTGTCCCAGTGTGCTTGTGAACCCACTCTCTGGGTGATTGAAATCTTAACAAAAAGCAGGGGTGGAGGTGATTATTTTGAAATTTAACATTGCTATACTATTTCAAAAGAGGCCACTGGTTTGAAGATATATCTTGAACCCCAGAACAGACTGATTGAAGCCTGAGTGATGTAAATTTTCAGTAGCAGTCAAAGAGTTCGCTTCCAGAGTGCAAATTTGAAGAAAGAACCTCAATCCTTGCTCAGTTTTGGAATATGCTAATTGAGTCCTTGTAGTAACTGTAACACTTTGTGAGTGGGCTGTTTTGGCTAAGCCTCATCTTCCCATAGTAAGGCTGAGGAATGGAGCATGAGACGTAGAAATTATTATGGCAGATTGGAACTACTAGCAGATCCTGCTAACTCTAGTATCCTCATTTTGGGTTATTAGCACTTCTCTAACCAATGCCTTACTGCTAATTGGAGCTAAATCTTTTCAAATATATTTCACAAGAGTCAAATAGTGCTATAGTGTATGTGATCAGAAGGATGTTTTACTGCATGAGTCATAATAAATAGAAAAGAATTTTCAAAAAAACCCCTATGCTTGGGTTTTTAGGGGAAGACAAACAAAAAGAAATTACATGAAGTGGTGGTTTCCAGAACCAGTGTAGTAGAGAATTTAAGCTATTGACGACACTAGTCAGTATTTCTAGTAAAGATCTGAGTGGCAGGGGAGTGCACTTGAGTGGGACTGCCTGCAAATGCAACAGGTTTGGTTGCAAGTACCGTAAAATGAGATTTCAGAATGATCTTGACAGCTTGGAGAAATGGTCTGAGATGAGATAAGTGAAATGTAACCTGGCGTTGGTCGATATGCAATCTTAGCTAAACATTTTGCACAATCAAGATAGGGATCAGCTGACAACAGTTCTGTGGAGGAAGATCTTGAAATTACAATGAATGGCTCAATATCAAACCTGTGAAAAAAAGCAATATCTAACTAAGTTCATAAATATGTGAAAGTCATGTGAAAGTTCTCTGTCCTCCCAGGCACAGGGAAGTCTCTGCTGGACACTGTGGAATTCTTAGGCAAATATGTTAAAGGGTGATGTGGCCTAACTGAACAGGGTCCTAAGAAGTGCGACAAATCACTGAGGATATAATAAACCTAAAACTTTCTGAACTGATGATGAGAAAACTGAAAGAACAGGATAATTTAGCATAAGGGAGGAAGGCACCAACACTGCAGCCAGGCTGGTGAGTAACAGGCACTGCTGTTCAATAGTGTTCAAGAACAGGTGCAACCATGAGGGGAGGAGACACATGAGGAGATACGTGAAGAGACATGTTCAGAGAAATGTGGAGATAAAGCAGAGGAGGAGAAATGGACGAGACATGTGGAACAGGACATTGTTGGGAATATGGCTGTAGATGTACTCTCGTAAGTAGGTGCACAGTGCTGGAGGAGGTACCTCTGGTGGGCTGAAGCTCCTGCCCAGGGCATGGACACTCCTAAGAGATTATGGCCCTTGGGCAATCCACACCAGAGTAGGGACATCCCTGAGGGAGTGTGGTCCTCAGAGGACCCACACCAGAGCGTGGACACCCCTCAGAGGACCGCAACCAGCCTATGGGCAACCCACGCTGGGGCAGGGACACCCCTGAGGAGCTGCGGCCCCGGAGGACCCTGCTGGAACACAGGAACAGTAAGAAACATGGAGTAGTGGAGGAAAATGAGTAAGAAGCAAGGGCAGCAGAAAGAAACCATTACACAGGCACTTCACCAAAGGGACCGAGAGTGGAACTGAATGTAACGTGTGGTGACAATGGGGGAAGTTGGGCCTGGGAACGGGGGAGGAGAAGAGTTGGACTGAAGCTGAGTCTGGGGAAGGGGGCATGTATTTCCCTAAGGGAAGGTTTTAATTGTTTATCTTCTTTTCTCAATACCCAAATTAACTTTGTATTAATTGGCAATAAAAGACTTGAGTAAAATTGCCTGAGTTGAAACTGTTTTGCCAACACCAGTGTGACAAGTACTGAGCTAGAATTCGACATTGTGACAAACCTTCTAATGGCAAGGATGTTTAATATAATAGCTGTCCTAGATTCTATCATTGCAGGTTTGGATGTTATCTTAATACAAATGTTAAGTAGGGATCACCCAATTCATGGGACTGATTTTTTTCATCTCATTAGCCATGCTTAGGGATCAGTGCCTCCCTCCGTTTCCCTGCTATGCCTTGCAACTCTCATTCCATTAATTTATAATTCTTAGAAGTCTCTAACTTTCAGTTTCCTGTCCCCTTTTACATTCCCTTAGAAGTTTTGCTCCTAGGGTCATTTTGGTCCCTGGTCTTGATTATACACAAACACATTTTATTCACCATCAGCAGACCTGCAGTAGTTCCATTCTCCGTCCTCCTGTGCCCTTCTGTTATGAATTCCCTCATCTTAGCTGCAAACATGGAGTTCAGTATTTGCTCACCTTTATCGACAATTATATAGATAACTCCACAGTGAGCCTTAACTAATGAAATACTGGGTGACTTGGTAATATCAATGATTTGATTGCTAGCCTAAGAATTAGGTTTGGGAGTACACTAAATGACTGGGTAAATCCTTTAGAATATTCTGTATTCCTAGCAGAGGGTAATTAATGCCATCCAATTAGAATTCAAAATTCTGCACGCTTGGGACCTAATAGAGCAAATAATTATGCTAGAGGTGTGCACAAATTCATCTGCATTTACAACTGCTAAACTCACATTAAAGACTATGGCTTTTTAAAGATCACATAAATACTGTCTTTCAAGATAGCAAACTGAATATTTTAAAGATTTCCTGTGGGCATATTTCATACTAAACTTTCATTTTTAGGAAGAATCGCATGGCTGTAATTCTTCTTTATGTCTCAGATTTCCCAGTGGTAACACACAAAATACTTTACATTCAGTTTCTTTCTTGCAGCTTCAAACTTTTCAATCCAAATAACAAAATATTAATTTTTTAAATGCAAATATGATGACTCTGCCAGATACTGCAGCAACCAGAATCCATACTGAAAATATGCAGAACTATAGTTCAAACTTTCTATCCAGAACTAAAATCTTATGAGTGTTTCTCCAAGAAGGGAGAAAATAATATCGGTTCCTCTTTGTACCTGGCTCTTCCCTATTTAAGACTGTTCACAGTTTTTGGCAATTTACCACTTTTTTTTTGTGAAAAGGGGGTGGGAGTAATACCTTATAACCGTTGAGCCCCAGAATATATTTAGTGCTGTAATCTCAGATAAGATCTATTTGGATTCTCCAGTCAAAAAGTAATTCTCTGCTGCATGAAGCCTCCACCAGCGGCTGGATTTAGACTGGGGATGACAGGGTGTGGACACTAGATTCTCACCAGAGGTGTTTGTGCTACCACATGCAGTTCTGGAATTCAGCCACCTAATCCATTCTGTGTCATTTAACTCTTCCACCTGTACTTTTGGCTGTTGGTTGTTGCTGATTAATGTCACCTGCCACACAGCATCACTCCACAACAAATTCAGGGCATCTAGGCAGAGAACTGAGAGCAAAGCAGAGCTGTAGGGCAGACCCCAGCTTCTGCAAGACGGTGTTCTGGATCACAAAAACACACCAACCCCAGACCAAAGAATCTTAGCTACATGTCTAGCAAGGTCACAGATAAATCTTTATACTATTTTTGTGCCATTTCACGAGGTTTGGCAATAGGTTGCTACTGTAAGTGTATGCAATTATAACAAAAAGCAGCTGTATATCTTCTCCACTGATGTAGCCTGTCTTCACACTACATGTGTCTGCCTAAAGGCAGTCCCACATTTTTGCTTTGCTATGGGTGGATGAATAGACTATGGGTAATGGGGTTGTAGTCTGAACTTAACAGTAACTGGCTCTGGTGCAGAATATAAAACACACTGAGATGGAAAACAGTATTTTTAAATGCATTATAAATATCTCATACTTTATGTAACACATATAATTGGAAATATTCCCTTTAAATTGTGTAATTCAAATTGCATTTGTGTGAGACTACTTGAAGTTCCATATCCTGATAACTAGGGTTTTATCTCATCATATTAATGATAATTTATTCTCTCAGTACTAAGACAAAGAGGTAAAAGGAAAAGATAAATTTCAAAATATATATTTTTATAATGCTGTCTGCCTTTTCCATTGTGTGTTACATGCCGTTAATACTGAAGAAGAAACCACACCTCAACAAAAATAAACCCATCTTTCATTCCATTCACTCATAACTCTGTCATTTATTTTGCATGCACTTTTTGAGGTTTGTGAGTAAGGGATGATACATCCTAACTGAAAGAAGACGTCTGGACACAGTAACTGCAAACTTTCATTACATTTTTGAGAAGGCAAAAGTGTCTGTTGCAGTTGTATATATGCAAAAAAATCAGCCAGGGTGGAAATCTCAACATCTCTAGAGTTCTGTTTTTTCTGTCACTGGAACACACCTAATAAGTCTAAGAACAACTCAAAAGGGAAGGTTTTCATAGCAAGTCATAATAAAAAAACCCCCAAACTGCTCCAAATTTTGTGTTTGTGCCTTTTGCTTTCTACGCTTGTATTACAGTAGAGTTTCTCTACTTTTGTTTTAGGTAGGTTTGCCCACTACAATTTCATGAAGACGTGTGGTAGAGAAATCAGGATATCATACTGTTTGACAGTAACAAAACCCAAATTATTTTATTCTTTTTATAGCATAACTTTCAGTTAAGTGAAAAACTATAGAGTCTAGGACATGTTAGAATAAAGGTCAAATAATTTAGCATTGTTCCTTATTATTCTATACTTAATTAATGAAAATCTTATCCATCTTAATGCATATATGTAAAAAGTCAGAAGTAGGACATTTCTGTGAAAATTGCAACCCTAGAGTTTCCTACTTTTGTGTCTTTGATTCTCCAGCTTAACTTTACTGAGCACTGAATATACATCCCTTTGCACTGTTACAAGTTATTTTCATCACATTAAGCATTTAAATAACTTTAGATTTTGTTAGAGGTGAAGGCTATAAAAGTAGAAAATTCAGAATGAGTGAAATTTTACCTAACATATTTGATTGCCTTTATTCCACTTCACTGTATCTTAACTGCTTGTCCATTTAGCAAAAGTACTTAAATGTATGCTTCATATAATACACACTTGTTCTGTTGACAGCAATTGGATCAACTCCAGTGCATAAAGGTGGTCTGTACATGAAGTTTACCTATAGCCATCAGAATTATTTATGACCTTCAAGCTGTCTAATGGCTTGATCAGAACCAAGTTTTACTCCTTTCAATCAATGGCAGCTAGTGGGGAATAACTGACTTGTGCAGTGTGTGAGTGTGTATACAAGCAAGCTGCTTCATTTCCATTTTTAAGCTAAAAGTGGGAAGACTTTGAGTGAATGTCTCTCTCTTATCAGATACAATATAACTCAGTCCTTAAAGACCCTTAAAATTAATCAGGTATTGAGGAGCGAGATGTGAAAACTATGTTTGCCATTTGATCACTTCCCTTACTCCTACCTTGTAGTTGTAATTTGCCAAAACATTTCCAGTATGTGAAATTAAACCCAACACTTTTAAGAAAGAAGGTCAGATTTTCAGCTGATGTAAATCAGAACTCCATTAAATCAATGAAAAATAATAGTTTTTTAAAGATAAAATATGAAGTTCTTGGTGTCGCTTTTGTACATCTGCACTATATACTCTCTGTGTTAATCAACCTGTTTCTCCGTGCTAGCAGTTTTCTTTACTTTCTTGATATCCATAAGATAAAGGGTCAAACTGTGTAATCCTCGATCAAGATATTTATACTTTGATTGCTCTGAGTCCATCATTAATATGAAAGCACACTTAGAAAAGTTACTATGCTTCTGTAGAACACTTACTTGCTGATCTTCTGATCTTTCCAGTCTTCCCCCTGCTTGAATTGAGGTGTTACGGCTCCTGCTCATGTTATCTTTTGGTAACCATCTTTACTCAGCTTTCAATTGTGAACCCCTTAAAAATATTAGCTTTCTGATTCGTGTACCCTTTGGTTGAAATAGGCTGTTACTATGGCAACAAGATTAGTATGGTAGCCCATTTTTTCCATTTTCCACACTTTATTCTCTTATCATATCTGTATCACCTTTTTGGTTTTTTTGGTGGTGGTTTGTGAGTTGGTTTTTTTTACTACCTGCTTCTCTAGAGAGAGAGGAGCTTAGAAATACTTGATTCACCCTGCATTTCCACAGAATTCCTAACATCACCAAGTGCTGCTATTTTTTTCCAATGAATTACTTTAAATAGTATAAATTCCAAATACTTATTTGCTGATGCTGAAACTAATGATTCAGAATCTGTGAATTTGATGATGTTTTAGATTTACAGAGAGTGTCTGAAAATTCTGTGTTGTAGGTACAGGCATTTAGGCAATGATGTTCCTCACTGATGCTATGACAACTTCTTGGCTAAATCTTGGCAATAAAGCAAATCTGGTCTGTGCTTTTTTTAGTTGACATCTCAACATTAATGGAATTATGCTGGGTTTTTGTGTCTTTTTGTATGTACTAAAAACGTTTTTGAAGCATTTTAAAACACCTGGAAAATGGCAGAGGTAACACTGAAGACCTTTAAAGGAGGAATAACAGTTTATCTACATGTGTAGTTGGAACACAGTGAAGTTCTGATGGACTTCTTCACTATTGTTAATCCAAAAGTTTAAAAGGGGAAAAAAAATAAACTCAAAGTTAGACATATACATATGGAAAGATTATATATACATATATATATACAAATGTGTCTTTTTTTTAAAGCGTTTCAAATGTAATTACTCCCATACTTTCTGTCCTAAGGCTGAAGATAAACATTAAAATCCAACAAAACTATAGTTTCCTTTCTTATTTTCCTGATTACAGCACCAAGACCTTTAAGAAAATATCCATCTGAGGAAAAGCTCTTAGTAAAATTGTCAGAAATTACAACACGGACTCCCACATCCAACTCCTTTATAACATGCCAAAGGAGCACTTGACTGCAGGGGATAGATGATGCAGGGAGAAGAAAAGTATTGCAATATGTTCTGCGCCAGCTTTGCCTGGGGGGGTGCTGCTGATCTTAGCAGAAAGGTCCAGTGGCCTTGCTTGTTTTCAGGCTTACCCAGCTGACAAGAGCAGAGCTTGTGGCTCCCAGGCTGCAGTTGCATGACAGCAGATCAGTAACACAAGGCCATTTACAACCAACAACTAAGATGAAGACTGGGAAACAATAATTAAAAAAATACAGACAAAGTCCATTCTCGAAATCTACTTTTATCATCACTAGGATTTTGATGATTGGTCCTTAACACTTATTAAAAATCTCATTAATTTATAATACCCTGTTTTTCAAACATAGCTTTCTCTGAAATTTGCAGGTCTGGTATTCGTATTCTCAGTGTGAAAAATAATAAAAATAAACCTGTCATGGTTTAACCCCAGCCAGCAACTAAGCACCACGCAGCCACTCACTCACTTCCCCCCC